>JAJIYU010011017.1:0-15554 GCA_030144865.1 Tinospora cordifolia
ATAAAAATACAATTGCAAAAAAATAATAAAAATAAACAAAAAGGGAGACTCGTACCACTACCACAGTCCCCAGATCAGGACGGTGGTAGTGCGTCACGATTTTGTAAAAAAAAAAATTCACCTTAGGACCACAATACTGGGTCAGGGTACCATGTTCCTGCAATTAAAACTTCATAAATTTTGGCAAAGATGTGGTAGTGAGGTCTTGCGATGGGGTCCTGTGATTAGGAACAGTCCCAATACCACAGTATTACCATTGAATATTAGAAATGAAAGCTCAAGGTTGTGAGTTATCTATATATGTGTAGAGCTATCGCATAGGATATCCTAAACACATCATTCTTTGTTACTCACAAACCCTAACCTCCTTTTGAAATTCCTTTTTCTTCCCCACACACCCTAGATTGAGTTCAATCTGTTTCAATCTTTCCCATCAACCTCATTGATAGTGTTAGTAGAAGAATAACATAGAACTAAGTATCGTTGGACTACTATGCCTCCCAAAAACAAGTACAGGTGAGGTAAGATGTCGTATTGGTTCAAAATTAATGTTACCTAAGACTGTTTTAACATTGGTTGAGTCGAAAATGTTTCTCCTAAGTTAAAAGTGCGTAGGGAGAGCTTAAAGACATTCTTTGGAGGGAAGGAAAGGAACAATGAGCAAGGATAAGGTATAATGTCCTGTTGTGTTTGGATGTTAAAACTCAATGAGTCACAGTAACACACCATTTTGTTTGAAGCCAATAGAACTATTTAACATCTATTTAGTGATAATCGTTTCTTATGGGTGTACCGGTGCACAAAAAGAGCTTCCACGGAGCGAACGAAGGAGGGGATGAGCAACCATAGGTAGAAAACATTCCCACTTGATAAAATGGTTGTTTCAAGCCTAGACTTAGTGTGTTAAAAACCTTAACGTATTCACAACAAAGAATTGAAAATGATTTTAGACACACGAAAGTGCAATTTCTAGGTGAACAGCTGTAATATCGTTGTAACACTTTACGTTACCGCGGTAGTGCGATTGAGACCATGAGAGTATTGTGGTTTCGAGTCTCTTGCACATGTAGGTTACTAATTTACCTATCATATACCATGTAGTTTAGCGAATAATTGTTCTATGAGTTGGAAAAGACTATGAATGCTTAAATTAATTAGGATCATATACTAAAATGAAAGGTCAAGGATTTTAAACCATCGAGGCGAGAGTTAGAATGCGGACAGCGAAATAACAAGTGGAAATGACCGTACACTCTCTTTAGTATTTTTTTTTTTTTTTGTCTTGAATGTAAAGCATGACTGTGTGTTTAGTTTTGTAAGATTAGAAGCATGCTAGGAACGATGCATTAATTGTTGTATGTTTGTGTACCTATAATACCTTGATAGCATGCTACATGCTTCTATTATTAAATACCATTCTAAGAATATGCCATCTATGCTATTTATTGGATAACATGATCTGCATAACCTGGTACATGATCATTTTTCAACTTGTTTAGTGGATACATGTATTGTGATAATGAGATAAATTATGCATGCTAGTGGTCACTAAATAAAGACAATTAAGAGTCTAACCACATACAGGGGCAATGATACAAATACTATGGCAGTAGTCTCGTGTCATTGTGGGTATTTCCCTACCCTAGGCAGGTGTCCATGTTGTTATGGCAGTAGTTGAGAAGGGGCTGAGGATCGAGTAAGATGTCACTTCTAAGGTTGTGCCATGATGAGGAATTTGCCTTTGGGGCATTACTTCCAAGAGTTCAGACACAAGGGAATACCAAGGAGATTCTTTTCGGTCTTAACGTCAACATATACAATTGAAGTATTTAAAATGTCAAATGATTTATAAGTGTTTTCATGTTCTATGTCTTTGACTTTAATAATATTTGAGACGTGTTGTATATGATCCAGGGGTCTTTGAGCTCACCCCACTAATCTATTTTTCAGGTAATTACTGAAGATATTTGCTCACATGCAAGTAACTAGAGACCATTGGAGTAGTTTGATACAATCCATTGTTAGGGTTTTATAGGACTAGGAGTTAATTATTTGGTTACAATTGTAGGCCGTGGAACCCACATTTAATTTGTATTTCATTGTTTTATTTATTGACTTGGGCTATGGGGCCAATTAGTGGTTATTAACTCAAATGAACTCAAGCTATGGGGTCAGAGTATTTTGTTTCTTTATAAGTTTAATCATATTACTTCTACTTGACATGTCATCCTCATGTTTAATCATACATATTTTTAATGGTTACATTTCCGCACTCTAATATTTTGTTGGGATGGTTGTGATTAATGAGAAAGAAAAAATAAAAGTAACATCCTGGTTCTCGAATATTAAAAGTGGAAGTGACCTCACGTTTTGACTTGATTCTATCTCGAGGTGAGAGACGAAAACACTTAGTCAACGGCGTATTAATAGGATTTGGGGGTCGGGGTGTTACATTATAAGACCATGGCCCCTACACCTTTAGGAAGTACCCAAAACTACCTTTTAAATGCCTCAAGAATGGTTTGAAATGATGATTTGGAAAGAAAAGCCAAGTGCATAAATTTAAGTGGTTGACATGCAAACACACTTGCTATCATATGAGTTTTGAGAGATGAAAACACATTATTTTGAACTTGAATCTTTAGAAACCAAGGTTCTAAACCACTATGACCTTGTAGAGTTTTGAGAGCAAAACAAAAACGAGCTGAAGAATGCATGAAACTAATGCACATAAAGCCTAATTTCAACCCAAAAAGACATAGTATGCATTGTTCAGTGCATGAAATGCACAAAACACCCCACTGCATCCTATGCCCTTGCACTTTAATGTTGTTGAGTGTAGTGTGCGGTACCATAACAGTGCAACACACTACACCATAATAGTTCAATGCATTGCATTGTGTATTTCTAAAACATTAAAATTTCAAGATTTTAGTTTGGTGTGTGCATGTATTGTTCTATGATCAAGGATCTTAAAAAGGAGATTCCCAAGAGCGAAAGTGAACCATATACACAGTTTGAACTGTGAATTAACATAATGACTTAGTTCAACAAATACACTCTAAAAACTTGTATTTGTACACATGCAAGTTAAATCGAACATACACTGAGTAAGACAATCTATCTATGTTTGATGGACACTCGTAGAGGTGAGAATGATTGCAGTTATAAATTTTATCTATCCATGTTTACATGCATGTTATACATTATTTGACCTAAGTAGTAATCTAGAACTTGAAATGACAAATATTTGCCACATTCCATATTCCTTGATATTGAGGTTAACCAACATGATGATGAAATTTTATAAGTTGGAAAGTATGCCTTAGAAGTCATTATGATGTTTAATATATCTGACTTCAATCTTGTGCCCACCCTTGTTGAAGTTGGTGTATCCTACCTGTTTCAAAAGAATAGTTGAGAGTTTGCGATAATTTACTAGCATAAGGATAGATATTTTTATATGGATTTAGATTAATTAGTAGATTTATGGAATTACCCAATACATTTAATAATGGATTGCTCTATTTTAGCTCTATTGATTGTCATCTTCCTAACGGTGATATTAGAGGAGACCACAATGATAGGAAAATGATATCTGCATATGATTTTACTATAGTTTTATTGCATTTTCTTGGTCATCACATAAGTAATTTTTGTTATGTTGTGCACATTTGAAGCTGAATATGTTGTTGTTGCTTCTAGTGCTCATTGAGCCCTTTCATAAAGAAACCTTTTTAAATAAATTCATATATCTATTAATGGACCTACACCAATTTGTGTTGATAATGTGTTTGTCGTTGATGTAGCTAAGAATTCAATGACTAGGATAGAGTAACTATTTTAATATGCGACGCCACTTCTTGCTGGATTAGGTATAACATAAAGAGGTTAAATTGATTTATTGCAAGTTTGAAGATCAAATTGCATATTTATTTATTAAAGCTTTAAAGACATTTTTTAAAGTTAAAGGATGTTATTAGTATATGATTTAAATTATAAGAAAAATTAATGTAATTAAAATAATCTGGATTACTAGAAGAGTCATATTATGGAGTTAGAGTTTAATTATGAGTTTGAGTAAGATAATTTAAGTTTGAGTCAAAGATTAGTTATTGCATTAGGCTTAAAAGTCTTTCAAAATTAGAAAGTTGATGTCTATAAAAGCATATTGTAATATTAAGAAAGAAATATAAATTTATGAGAAAGAAAGATTAGAGGGTAATTATCCAACAATTGAAAGGTGCTTAAGATAGTTTTGTAACACTCCCACCATCAACATGGCCAAAGGTGGTGCAAACATGGCCACACATCCTTTTTGTGCAACAAAAGTTTTAGATAGTGTAGTGTGCTAAACAAATGATGTAATGTACTATGTCATGCTTTCCTCTTTCTTTTGAATCTCTTTTGCATCTTGAGCATTTCAACACAAAGTGCCTAATTCATCTATTTCGAGATAAAAATATTTTTCAAAGTTTCTCAATTCACATGTTAATATGGTTAACTTGACCTATTTTGACATGGTTGGTTATAGTTGACCATGGTCAATTCTTGGGTTCATCAAGGTAATTCTATGACTATTCAATGGTCAAGATTTTGGGGTATTACAATACTACACCTAAAAAGGAATTTCATCCTCAAAATTTTATAGGTACTTGTGCTCGATGGCGATATTTTTTTATTATGTCTCTAGAACAACTCTAGGTATTTAGTGTGCATTTCATTTTCAATTTTCCTAGTTGCCCTGTTATGCTTTGGTGCCTCCATAGGACCATCACTAGTGGAATATTCTTGTTTCTTAAACTATTGATCTTCTGATCGAGAATTCTAGTTGTTGCTTCCTCATAGGTGGCATCATTCTTCAGTTGTATGTCTTTACTATGAATGAAATGTGAAGGATTAGGGTGGTATTTTCTTAGCATAGAAACATAAAGCACACATGAAAATTGGACAAATTTTTTGATAGTTCAAGCCAATAAGCATTATCTCATATGCTTTAAATAGTCTTGAAAGGCCCCATGAATCATGGAGCCAATTTGCCTTTTGCACCAAATCTCTTAATGTCTTTGCTAGGATTGACACAAAAGAAAAAATACTTTGTTCTTCCCTTGAATTCCAAGGGTTAGTGATTATAGTCTGCGTGGTTCTTTTGCCTATCATGGGTAGTCTTTAAGCATTTATGGATTAACTAGACCATATTGTTCGTCTCCTGGATCATGTCAAGTCTTGACAATACCTAATCTTTGAGATCAACCCAACATATAAGTGATATGCATTTTCTCCCATATAATGCCTTAATCAAATGGAGACATTTGTATGTTTGCTTGATAGTTGTTGCTGCATGCAAACTTTGCTAAATGTAAGTGTTTGATCTAGTTTCCTTTGAAGTCCAAAGCATAAGCTCTGAGTATGTCTTCAAAGATCTAAATTACCTTTTTCAATTGACTTTCAACCTATGGGTAGAAACAGATGCTCAGGGTGAGTTTGGTACCCAACTCTTTTTATAGGCTCTACCAAAATTGTGAGGTAAAATGCACATCTAGGTCTAATATTATGAATTTTGGGATGTCGTGTACTTTCACTATCTCCATCACATATAGTTCCCCTATTTTGTGAACTAGATCCATAGCTCATATAAACAAAATATGAGCCACTTTGGTATGTTAATCTATAATCATCCATACGGTGTCTTCACCTTCAAGTTCCTAAAGAATCTTGTTACAAAATCCAAGATGATGTTCTCCCATTTCCATTCTAGTACTTGTAGGGGTTGCAAAGATTGGATGGTTTATGGTATTGGCTTTCACTTGTTGACACGTTAGGCACTTGGACACGTACTTAGCCACATCTCATTTAACTCCCTTCCACTAATAGGATCCCTTGAGGTTTTAGAACATCTTGTCCCCTCTTCGGTGTAAGGAATATTTGGTATGATGGGCTTCGTGAAGTATAGTCCATCTCAACAGTTCAACCTAGGGTGTACAAATTCATTCATTGAATCTTACTAGGTCATTGACATCAACTTCAAAATCAGGGTGTTCACCCATATGTATACCGACCTTGCTTTCCATTATCCATTTATCCCATCTTTGAGTTTCAAATATCTATTGTGGTAATTATGACTCAACAGTGATGGTTTATAGGAGCATTATTTTCCTCAGTCTATGCATTGTCATCATTCTGTAGATAGGTCTTTCAACTTAAGGCGTACAACTACCACATTAGCCTTGCCAGGGTGGTAAAGAAATTGGAAATTGTAATCCTTGAGGAACTCTACCCACTCCCTCTGTTGTAGATTCAAATCCTTATGTGTAAAAATATACTTGAGGTATTTGTGGTCGGAAGCTAATTCAAACTTTTTCCCATACAAATAGCGTCGTCATATCTTCAATGCAAATGTTATGGCTTCTAACTTAAGGTGATGTGTAGGATAGTTTTTCTTGTGAGGCTTTAGTTTCCTAGACGCATAAGCTATTATTTTTGCCTCCTGCCTGAGCACAACACCCAATCCATTACAAAATTCATTGGTATATAAGACATACCTGATCTCACAAGTGGGAATAATGAGAATTGGTACTAATGTAAGGTTTCCCTTCAATTCTTGGATGGACTACTTCACACCCTTCCATATCAACCTATTCATAGGTTCAATCAATTTGGAGAAGTCATTGATGCAACTTTTGTAGTATCTTGCAAGTCCAAGAAAACTTTTGCTTTTTATCACTGTCTTAGGTTGCTTCCAATCGATGATCGCTTTAATCTATGATGGGTCTACTACATTGCCAACTTTGGAGATAACATATCCCAAGAGTTTTACTATTTTCATCCAAAATTTGCTAAACTTGGCATAACACTCATGCATCTTTAACGTCTCTAGCGCCACTGTTAAATGTGTCTCATTTGGAGCAAGCTAAGATATTATCAATGAATAAGACGATAAACTTATCCAAATGCGGTTTAAACACCTTGTTCATAAGATCCATGCATGTTGTTAGGAGATTTGTAAGTACAAAGGGCATCATAATGAATTCAAAATGCTCATATCTAGTTCGTAATGCCATGTTGGGGATATCGGATTTCCTAATCTAGAGTTGATGGTATCCAAATCTCAAATTAGTATTTCAAAAGTATGACTCCTTTCAATTAATTGAATAGTTAATCTATTCTAGGTGGTAGATATTTGTTCTTCACAATGACTTGATTCAATTTCTAATAATCCACATAAAGTCCCATTGAACCATCATTTTTCTTTATGAATAGTATTAATGCTCCCTAAGATGACTCCCTTAGCCTTATAAATCGTTTTTCCTTTAGTTCACCTAGCTGAGTCTTTAACTCAATTAATTCTGCAAGTGCCATTCGATATGGTAGAATATCTACTAAGGTTTATCTTGGTAGGAGTGCAATTTTGAACTCAATATCCGTAATTAATGGAAGTCTTGATAGTTCATCAAGGAAAATGTTTGTGAATTCCTTCACCATTGGAACGTTCTCAAAGGGGTTTGGGGTGTGTGGGTTTTCTTCTTCTATAAATTTGGTAAAGTCATTCTTAACCTGTATACACCCTAATAGAGATGTCATCATGTTTCCAACTGTTCTATTTCAAGCCCCTTAGATTGTCACTTGACCTCTGGTTGGTAGTCTCAATGTGACTCAACATTTTAGGTAATTTAATCGGGCATCATGCTGAGTAAGCCTTCCAAGGATTATATCATACCCATCAAGTGATATGACACTCAATTGTGTAGTTAGAGTGTTTCCATCTATCCTTAAGTCACATTGACATTGATATTATTGTGGTTTCGATAGGGGTGGCTACATGTACGACTTTTTCTAACAAGGTCTTAACTAATTGTAGTTTTTCTTTTTAGCTATGAATGATCTACTTGTGCCAAAATCAAATTGCAAAATTTCATAGTATCACTAAATAGTAGAAATGCACCCTCTATCCCCAGCACTTGCTTAGTGATTTTAACATCAACGGCATAAACCCTTGCTTGTTGTGGTTGATGTCAGGTCTGATTTTGCTATTGGTCCTACTGCTAACATTGATTCTACTACAGAGGTGCTTGTGTTGCTCAAGGTTACTATGGTTTGACCACTTGCATGTTCTACTATTGTTAGGGCAGTTTTGTGATAGTAGTTGAAGCATGGTTTCCTTATGCATGCTTCCTTTTTCCTCAAGTCTACTTTCTTGGTCGTTGGGGCTCGTTGCCTGCTCCCTTGAGTTAGTGCTGATTGTCCTTTCTGTTGCTATGCCTGCCTGATGCGTGAGTTGGTTGATGATTAGGCTTCTTGGGTGGCCTACACTGCTTACTCACATTGTTGCTCTGATGCTAGGGCCTTTCTCGCTTTTCCTTGATTCTTACCTTTGTCTCCAACTCTTTCTCAATTAGCTTTGCATTGTTTGAGGCTTGCTAGAATATCTTCAACTCAAATAAAATCACAACCTTCCTGATGTCTATTTGAAGTCGCCCCATGAAATGATGAGCCTTCTTCTCCTCTATTGATATGCAATTAGGATTGAAGCATGACCATTCCATGAACTTGGAATTTAGCCACTATCGTGTCCCACTGGATCAATCTCAAGAAGTCATTCTCCATTTGTCCCCTAACTGGCATTGAGAAATACTTTTATAAAGTCTATTTTCAAAGTTTGCCCATTCCATGTTTTTTGCGTTTATGGCAGCAATGACTCCCACTAGAATTTTGAAGTTCTACCACCACTTATTGAGTTCTTTTGACCTACGCTACGCTCAAATCCTTGATAACTTGTTAAAACCACTTATTGGCCTCCAAATACTTTATTTTTTCATCTATTTTGCCTTCAAATTTTTGTGTCCACATTTTGTGAAACTTGTCAAATTCATGGTCTGCTTGACTTTGTGGGACTATTAAGGCTGTTGCAGCTCATGTATCTATGTGGTCTAACATTCGTTGAGTAAACTCAACCATCTTCTCAATAAAGATGACCCCTATTGTCATCACATGCAATGGTAGATTGGTGATTTATGGAAAAGTTGTTTAACATTTTCACTAGGGGTGGGTTACCTTTTTGTTATGCATCGTCATGATGCCATCTATTTCATCTATCACATTTGTCGTTATTCATACTAGTTCGATTGATAGTAAGTTCAAATTTAGACACATTTGCATTCTAAAAATTACTTTTCCATTCATAATAGCAAAGGTTTACAAAATATGATGCTGCAAATCTAGTCACAAGAAGTTCATAAAGCATTCATACATTAGTACAAAAGTAGCACCTCAAAATGTAACTTATTCAGGCAAATTATCTACTCTAACTCAAAAGTGCTCTCCTCCTTTCAAGAGTCTTCTGCGTCTATGAACAATCTTGAATCATCCATTTCCACATATAAATCTAAATAGTTCCCCTCTGGGGTTGATTCGATGTCATTTGTCATAGGAGAACTTTCTGAGACTTCCTTTTCATCTTCCTCTTGATTTCTCTTATGACATCTTGTGTCTACTTAACTTGTGGCTCTAGCTCTATATACTTGCCTTCTTCATAGGAGATCTCATTCTAGACATTGAAGTCTAGAGTTTTCCAAAAGTTCTCTACCCATTGTGTTGTAGTCCAATCTTCTTTAATCCTTTATGAGTTGTCATGTCTTCTAGTGACTACGGCATCTATGTGGTGAGTTAATCTCGTATTGTGGGCTTACCTCCCACAAGTTAGTCGAACCATTGCTCTCACCTCTCTCTATCTGCATGATCACACATCCATTAGCTAAGAGTCATAGTATCCTTTTGTGATTTCATGCTCTGTTGTTCGAGGGAGTTATCTAGGTTTTCTTGAGGAAGCGAACATTTGTTGATTAAATGTTGATAGTGAATGATTAGGCCTGATGGGTTACTTTGGATAATAAGGTAGTATATCTAGATCTTCAATCCATATGCAATAGTAATGAAATGAACATAAGTAAAGTGAATATGCACATATTAGTCATTCATACAAACATACAATAATCATCACACTAGCATAGCAAAACCCCAAGCTTCCACTCTTTCCTCGGGGTTTTGAAGTCTCATACTGACATTACTCATCAATTGGAGTCTCTATACAAGATTGCCACTATACCAAAATAATTTTTGCAAGTTTCTTGACCACTAAGGCCTCCCAAGTTTCCACACATTCGAAGTCACATATTGACCACATGCATGGTCACAAGGTCTTTTAAAGTAGTTAGTCACTCACCATCAATGCTCTATCATTCACTGAGACTAAGATTCATCCTTGTCAACCAAATCCTTACAAGTATCATATCAAGTAAGCATAAAAAACACA
Source organism: Tinospora cordifolia (assembly GCA_030144865.1). Lineage (NCBI taxonomy): Eukaryota > Viridiplantae > Streptophyta > Magnoliopsida > Ranunculales > Menispermaceae > Tinospora > Tinospora cordifolia. The sequence goes on from JAJIYU010011017.1 coordinate 10,310, forward strand.
TGTTCCTCTCAATTTGAATCCCAACCAAGCAAAGCTCAATGAATCGCCACATTTCTAACCTTTTTAAGTTGCTTTATTCACTAATTCTTACTCTTATTCCTTCTTATTTAAGATATACTCTTGTGCGTTGAAAAAATTCAATGCCTATCCCAGTAAAATAGTGTTTTGTCTTCCCATAGATCTAAATCCTACTCTTTGATACCAAAGATGTAACATCCCCCCGTATAATTCTTGTTTCTTAGTTTGGTTTGTTAATTTGAAACCATTTAAACTTGAGAACATCCTTTAAATCAGTTAGAAAACTTTTTTCTTTGCAATAAAAAAATATTTTCATTTTGTTTTAGAACTTTTGTCTAGTTTCTAGCATCTAGAAATAGAAGGGAAGGGTTACATTTATCTTTTTTTTTGTATCTTTTTTGTCCATTCCCTAATCATGAGATATGCCCCCTACTTTTATAGAGTTTAAAAGTTCTTTTTCCTATCAATGACAATCAACATAGAATACCAAACATTTTAGTAGATGTTGCTATCATCATATAATCAGGGTACCATTCCAACAATTGTCTAATTGATGGGCTTATCAAGTTTCTTACTCTTTCTTCTAGAGCACAAAAAAATTCAATATAACAAATGTTCTTTTGCGTACCTATCAATAAAAACAAAAGGCCTAGACTCATAGACAATGAAACCCCATTTCTTAATTGAGTATTAGCATATCAAAAAGTAGAAGGAATGAGCTCTATGAATCCCATAGATCATTCAATTCTAAAGTCAATCTAACAGCACATACATATGTATGATACATACAACTACTACAACATATTAAGCAATTCAAACATCATGATATGTTTTAGTTGGTCAAGGTAGGGTGGTTAACCTAAGTAGTCCTCGTACTCCTGACCAAGTGACACAAGAACATCACCAATGTCGAAGGTTGTATGTTTGTATACCCTTTAGCACTTTGAATGAACTAAGAATATGCATGATGCATAATTAATTGTGCATTTAATTATATGCTCATCTCCAATGCAAGACACTGCCACATGAACCACCAATAGTTGTTCATAGATCAACCACCCCTTTAAGAGTTATTATCTTCTTAATGTTATTTTGTGTGTGGTTATACCTCAAACTTTCAATATCATGCATTATAACAATAGGTAATCATCGTGGAATATGACACATTATAAATAATAGGGAATCATCATTGAGTATAATATAATAAGATCATTCTAGATACGAATTACATCATTTATTTATTTAATTTCTTACCTGCTATGATTTATGCATATATCTACGCATGTGTTCATGACAATATATACTTGTCATTTCATGTGCATTCAATTTCATGCATAAATATAGCAATATGTAATTTACAATCTATGCACCTGCTCTACGTCTATCACGGTCTCAGGTTCAATGATAATGGCATGCAATAATTCAAATAATCATAAACATACTCATCATGATGCATGTTCCATTTAAAGTAAGCATATCACTACTTAATGCTCAATGGCGTATTTTAAGCTACCACCTAAGTGATGTCATGTCTAATATGTATGCAAATACAACTAGAAGGAAGAGAAAAGTGAAATCATTCCACCTGAACGAGTTTCTTTAAGATAGGGAGTTCCTATTAATTTTTATGCCTCAATTGGCACATGTTTGATTTCACTTGCATGTACATGGGTATTGGGTTTTAGCATATATTCATTAAACTAAGTTATTTACTTAGACTCAAGCCTTGTGGTGCATATAGAGTTTACTTTTGTTCTCTAGAATCACACGTTCAAATCCTTGAATATTAACCAATACGCCTGTATTCAAAATTGAAAATTAGGATTTTTGCATTCTGGTATTCATTAGTGGAATGTGTTGCACTTTGATATACTAGAGTGAAGGACACTCAATTTGGTGCAAAGCACTACTCTATGTCTTCTTTGCACAGAGTAGAGTAGTGCATCCTTCTCTTTCCAAGTTTAGTTTGGGCATTTGTGCATCGATTTTGCAAATTCTTGGGCTCATTTTTTTCATTTCTCTAAGCTTTACAATGTCGCAAAAGTTTGGGTCCTTGGTTTCCTAATGCTTGAGGTTAAAATGACACACTTCCGTCTCTTGAATTACACATGACATAAGGTGTGATTGCGTGTAAACACTAACACTTTACATGCTTGACTTCACCAAGTCATAATTTTCAACCATTCTTATGCCATTTTGAAGGTGGTTTTGGGTTCATTCTAACTTATAAACACCAAGGTTTAGTTTGGTCGAGATTAGGGTTAAAAACAAGTTCAAAAAGGGTTGTTTACGAAGTTTCAAGGCCTAGATTTTGAGTGAATGACCACCTATTTTTGAGATGTAGGTTCTTAATCAATCCCCTTACAAATTAAGGTCATTCTTGATGCATTGTGTTTGTGGTAATGGCACTTTCTATTGGTGTTCAAGGCCTTGTGTCAGTTAGTTCACATTTCACAAGAACTTCACCCAAAGCAGCTAAGAAACATACATAAACTATCATGTGCAAGTGTGTGATTTCATACATATATGTTTATGGAATTGAAAGAAGGGATAGAAAAACTTACAAAGGGTCCTAGAATGAAGGTTTTTCAATCTACAAGTGTTTTCCATGGACCTCACACAAAGAGAATTTGCTAAAAGGTGAGCACACTCATCCTTACTCAATTTATAAGCAAAGGGGACAGTGTAGGGCATGCAAGGGTTGGTGGAGAAAGGCAAGGTGACTCGTTTTAGGTGCATGGTGGTGCTTAACCACTCATGAGCTCGTGGTCACTTGCTTGAAGAAGTTAGAGAAGCATTTAAGATGGTGGTTGAGAGTTAATGATCATTGACAAGTTGTGATCATGGTAGAATGTTTATATTTGACCCGTGATTGTGAGCAATTCTTGATCCTTGGCATCTTTCAACTCGAAACTCGTCAACTAATTCAATTGTCTTGACCTTAAAATGTTTTTTTTTTTTTGAAGTTCTTTAATTCTCATGCTAAGATGTTCAACTTCACCTGTTCTTACTATGGTCGGTTACAGTTGACCATGATTAATTTTTGGGTTAACTAGGGTATTTTGTGATTATTTAATGGTCAAAGTTTTAAGGTGTAATGAGTTTGATGTAATATATATCTACTAATTTGTTTTAAATAGTGATAATTGTAGGAAATTTGTAAGAAAAGAAGTTGTAAAAGAGTAGTGTAAACAAAGAAGAGAGAAGGGAGAAGGGAGAAAGGAAAGGAAAAATACAAAAGAAGAAGAGGAGAAGATAGTGTGAGAAAAGAAAGATCACCTTGGGCTTACCATGATTAGTGAATGGAATCACTACTAGTAATGCTTTGATAATTGACCGACAAAACTATTGCTTTGTTTTCTCACTATGTAGAGTTCAGAAATTATTTAAGGTTTTGGGTGGCTACTTTTGTTTAAAAAAAGTTCTAAAGATGTATTTTGAGCTTGGGTTTGGTTGCACGTATGATAGTAGCCTCTTTGTGCATCAATTTGAAATGATCTAAATAATGAATTTTTGTTAGGGCCATGAAGCCACATGGACATATACGTGGACATGTAGTGACATGGCAAAAGAGTTGACATGTTTGGTGACTATGTGGTACATAGCTAAGCCACTTAGGATTTAGCATTTGGTATATTAACCCATATTCCTTGCATATCCAACACGAGAATCATAATTAGAAATTGGCATTTTCCAGAATGGGAATTCATTATTTTCAATATATGTGCCAAGTTTCTCCCTTATCGCTTCCCATATATGATTGACATATCTTAAGTAATATAAAAAAAATTGCTTATGTGCAACTTTCTAGCTAGAGTATTATGTGCTTATAAAAAGTCTGATGTTATCATAAGAGCATGAATATCTTGAATAATTTTACAACATTCTTGGATGGATGACTTACCTAAGCAAATTACCAAATTGTTTAACATTACAAGATTCTTATCATACTTTATGTGACTATGTTTAGCAAGTATAGCAACTATAGATCTTGTGCTCATTTAAACATATTTTAGAAATCATTTTGAATCGTAACTATTTTAAATTGAATATTTTTAATGTCAATTATGCTAAGTAGGACATTATAATCATATAATCATCTTGGTTTGCTTTTGAATTTAAAATAATTTGTTATTACATGTTTGGAATATCATCTTCCTTTGATGGCTATATAGATTGTTATCTCTATAGAAAAAAAAAAAAAAAGAAAAAGAAAAGCTCTTTAAGCCTTGGGTCATGCTAAGTAAGCAAAAAGATTATCATTAACTAAAATCCAATGTTTGAAAATTTGATGTTTCCATTACTATTAGGAAAGTATGCACAACGACATGATACAACAAATCCAATTGCAAATGGAAAGTGTTCTTTTTGCTGCCTCTACATACATTAAAGACCAAAGAACTGATCATCTCAGTGAAATGTAAAATAATCATTGATTAATCTTGGGTATTCTTGTTGTATGTTGTTATTTTCTTGTATTTTGAAAAACTTAAGTCTTTTGCAAAGGCAATCAGTGTGGTTGACTCATGGAGTTGTGCAATTAGTATAGTATGAACTGAGGTATCTTTGGTGGCTAATCAAGAGTTAGACAAGTCTACATTGTTGATTCAAGGCGAGGTGGCCTTGTTTCTATTTTGCAAAAATTCAATGAAAATTTTAGCAATAGTTTAAAGGTCATTGTGTCAACCTAATTAGAACTGTATTGGATTTATGATTAGTAGAACATTTTATTCAAGTGTAACCTTACAAACATAGGTTTGACTGAACTACATTATTAATCTTGTGCCTTATTGCTCTTTACTTTTACTTTACTTAGATTGATAATTGTTTTATTTGCTTATCATTACCCATAACAAACCTACAATTTTGAATTTCATAAGTATTAAGTATTTGGATTAATTTATAAATGAAATAAAGGGTTTACCAATTGTAATTTATAATTTCATAATTTAGAAGGATTTGAATTAACTTAAATAGGTAAATGAGAGAATAAAGGTTTGGAAAAGACAAATTTATAAATTGTGACTTTTAATTTCATAAAACTTGCTAATGGATTTCATTTTGAAATGAGATTGGATGGTCATGTTTTTGCTTAATTTTACATAATATATATTTGTTCTTGACACAATGCATCTATGACTTTATTTTCTAGTATTTTTAAGACAAAGCATGCCATGCACAAGATGATTTTAAATATATATATATATATATATATACACTTACACAT
>JAJIYU010011018.1:0-15598 GCA_030144865.1 Tinospora cordifolia
GACCTAGGGTTTCAATTCCTAGTCAAAAGGTTCTTCTATTAGACCAACAACCCATGTCTAGTTCTGGTACCACTTTTGGTACTACCTTTGTATTCTAGTATGTTCTTTGCCTTTAAACATTACATCCTAGTTTTCTCATAGAAATTAAGTGTGTTCTTCCACTCCTATTACTTATACAAGCTGGTGGGACAACCTGCATTCGGGCAACTAGACCAAAGTCTACTTAATAACCGGCTTTCTAGAATGGGATAACCCATCTTACTTTCAATGTTTAGCATTATGCGAGACAAGGCTTACCCATTATTAACTCAACTTGTAATCTTTGTATCCAACAAAACATTTGAAAACATATATCTCTTTTGGAAACAATCTTTTCAATATGATTTCAATTTCAAAATAGGATGTAGGGCATTCTAAATTGATTCAAAGTAAAAGTCTTACTTGGTGAGCTATTGCCTAAGCTCTAGACTCCTTATGCGAGTCACCTCTATCTCTACCCAGTGTTCTATTTATTGAGCTTTGATACCACCTTTGTAAAACCCCAAATCCTAAACCTTTCACATTCGTTATAGGCAACGTATTTGTCTTGTAGCTTGAGACGTAATTTCTATAGTATGTAGTCACTCATGCTTTCTATTTGAGAACTGGGATATTATTTTTTCTTTACATCAATTATCTTATCTGCTGGTTGCACCAGACCATATCCCAAAGTACAAACAGAAATATAATTATACTTGCTTAGAAACAAAATAACAATAACCTTGGGAGCACATAATAACTGAAAAAAATTAAATTTTATATCAGAATTCATGACAAATTTGTGGGCCCCATGGCTAAGTTTTGATAAGACAACTATTGTTTGGCTTAGTGGCTGATATCTGATAGGACTAAGTACGATGGGTCACATGCCCTACAATTGAAAATAGCAAATAAAGTTCATTTTCTAACACATCCTCATACTGTGAAGCACACTACCACTAGTGACTATTTTCACATTATTTTTCAGTACTAATGTCTTCAATGGTTATCTAAAAAAGACAGAGTGGGTTGAGCTCAAGAGCCTAGTGGACCTTACACAAAAACATTTTGAGCATTATAATAGTCAAAATACAAACATGCAAGCACTTATATAACATTAGGTGTTTCAATGATTTAGTTATTTGAGTTAAGTTTAAGACTGAAAGGTTTTCTTCTTCCACACTCCAACTTAGGTTCGGAATATTCAATGTAACGCCCAATAATGAAGTTTTGAATTTAAGACTTTTGCTAAATTTTATTTAAGTCTTGAAAGTTATGTACTCAAGTTTTGATTTAAGAATGTAACTTTCTTTATTTTATTTGAATAAATAAAGAGTTTGAAGTATTCCTTTATCTAATTGTATAGCCTTATTGTTACATACTCCTTGTGTAACTTTCTTTGGCACTCCCCGGTTGTTATACACTCCAAAACCCTATCTTGGGATTGATGTCTCACTCAATCATCAACTGGGGAGTGAAGACTCACTTAGACTCTCAGTCCCATGAAATAGAGACCCACCTAAGGCTAGGAATACCCACGGTGATGCTAGACTACTGCCATAATATTTGCATCATCGTGCCAGTACATGGTTAGTTCTCTTTATCATATTTGATTAATGATCAGAAGTATATTCAAATTTCAAATATCCAATTTAAATAACCAATGGATATAATAGACAAGTTAACATGCTCGTAATCACATTAGTCATTCTATTCATCACATGGCATGCATGGCATAGATTCTTAACTATAACTTATTTTCATACAAAACATGGCATGCTATAAATCCACAAAACCAGATAGACATTCATTCATAGGCATACACCCCTAACATGTTTCTAAAACAATGTATAACAATAATCATACAGAATCATGTTTCATATCTTAACCAAAATAATACAAAAGAGTTTAGGTAGTCACTTCTACCTTAATAGTTGATTCCTTTGAATCCTTGCATTGTTATTTCAAATTGCTTCGAGTCTTTGACTAGTAGTCTTCAAGATCTATGTTTTAAAAATATGATTTAATAACTATTCATGAACAGTACCGCATATATGAATAGTACGGATCTGCAAATAGTATTTATGAATAGTAATAGTGAATAGAACCCTGTGAAAAATGCTATATTTGTGAATAGTGACATAGTACATGTAAACAATATACAGTTTGTTCTGAATTGGACATTTCTACACATGTTTCTCCCATCTCTTGTTCTTTTGGCATCCTAATATATCAAATTCTACACAAATAAACTTATATAGAGTCATTATACCTGCCTTGACTTGTAAAAGCCTCCAGTTGCTCCAAAATAAACACCCAAAAGTAGGCCCTCACTACTGCTATGCAAAAACTTAGGTTTTTCCCTTCCTACTACTATATTTGTTGTTTAGAATGACATGAGAATGGGAGAGGAAAAGAAAGTAAGTAGAAAAATTTGTTTTTTCTCTTGCTGGGATGAATTTGCGAATGAGGGGGGTGGGTTTATATAGATTTTTCATGCAGAAATGACACACGTGAACAATAGTGAACAGTAGCATGAATAGTGCCGCCAAAAGTTGTTTTATCTCGAGTGAACAGTACATTATAGTACACTATAGTACTAGTGACAAAACAGTGCCACAATTGTTTTGTCTCGAGTAAACAATGCGCTATAGTACCACCGACAAAATAGTACTGTGATTGTTTTATCTTGAGTGAATAGTGCGCTATAGTATTGCTAACAAAACAATGTCGCCAATTGTCATTTTCTTAAGCTAAATTTTTTGGGTATTACATCAATCCTCGGTAGAGGGTACTTGTTCTTTATGGTTGCTTGGTTCAACTTCTAGTAATCAACACATAGTCTCATGGAACCATCTTTCTTCTTTACAAATAATACAGGAGCTCCCTAAGGTGATTCACTCAGTCTAGTTGTGACTTTAACTCAATCAATTCCACTAGAACCATTCTATATGGAGGTATGGCCATTGGGTTGGTTCAAGGTGAAGTACTATCTTGAACTCTAACTCTCTAACTGGTGGTAGTTTGGGTAAGTCATCTGGGAACAAATCCTCATACTCACTAACCACTACTAGGTCTTAGATTCTCTTTAGTTCAATAGGTCCTTCTTTAGAGAGTTCCTCGAACTCATTTTTCTACCTTAAGCAATTCATCATGGCTAAGGTTGGACTCCTTGATAGTTTCTACATATCCTCATTAATTTTATGGGTTTCCCCAGAAGGTAGTGTTATGGTTGTTTGTCTCTTAGCACAATCTATCTAAGCTTGGTACTAGCTTGACCAATCCATCCCCAAGATTACATCATAGCCATAAAAAGTTAAAATAAATAGATCTATTGTTAAGAGTTTGTCCCCAAATCTTAGGTTGCAACTGCACATTCTTTATGAAGTAACAATGGTCCCTATTGGTGTGGACGCATTCAAAGTTATGGAAGTGTTTTTATCACAAGTTGTAAACTATCAACTAGTTTCTCGCAAATATATGATTTTGAGGCACTTGAGTCAAACAATAGTTTTACAGCAACACTGAATAATAGGAACATACCTTTTATTGCAGGGACTTGATCTTCCTGAGTCTCAACAACAAACGTTCTAGCCTATTTTTAACCACGACCCTAGTTCTACCCTTGATTGGCATTTTGTTGTTGTTGTCTAACTTGAGGACGACCGTTTTGACCTCCTCCATGAGTATTCTATTGTTGTTGGAGAGATTGAGTTGGTGCACACATAACACAGTCCTCGTCTCTTTGCTTGTTCTTTAGATTTGTATTTGTTCTACCCCTATTTTTGTGATGCCTTCCCACCACTCTTGTTCCTTTTCTAGGCCTCTTGATCTCTTTCGCTCTCGGGCCTCTTGTTCTTCTCCCTCAACCTTTGTTCTAGGTTGAGCTCTTGGTTCAGTGGTAAAGCCTTTTTAAGTCATCTTTGTACGTCTTTAGGCCTAGAGTCCTTATTATCTTTCAGATCTACATGTTGAGACCTCATGCAAAATGATTGGCCTTCATTCTCTCTTCTGTAATCAGTTCTGGCGATAATTTGGCTAGTTCAGTTAACTTTTTCTCATGTTCAGCTATAGTTTGGTCTCTCTGATTTAGCTGGACAAATTCTTCTTCTAGGTTACTCAGTGTCACTTTAGGAAAGAACTTTTCGTATATGATCTCTGCGAACTTTTCCCTACTCATTGCTTCAACATTTGTATTAGGATCCATCTTTATCATTCGCCACCAACTTTTGGTCGGTCCCTTGAAGCGATGCATGGCCAACGCTACTCTACGTGATCCTATCACTTTTAGTACATTGAGATATTCTTCCATTTCTTGGTACCAATGATAAGTAGTGATACAGTTTGTGGTACAATCAAACTAAGGAGGGTGAAGCTTTTGTAACTCCATCAGCATCTTCCTCTGCTTCTCATCCTCCAGGTTTTCCTAAGCCCTCTGACGATATAGAACCTCACGTATAGGCACTGGCTATGGCTTGGGAATTGGTTTAGGTATCGGTGGTTGTAGTGTTGCCTGAGGTATCATTTGAGATAGTGCCCTCATGATCTAGTTTAAGACCCTCTAAGTGACTTCATTCATCATGTTTTCCATTTGCACTTCCATACCAACAGGCGTATCCTATTCTCGCTATTCAGTTTCGCTAAACGTTGTGGCCCTAGTAGTATATCTCTTTGATCCAGCCATTGTTTACAAGTCAAAAGCCATTTTAGTATCAGACAAGGTATCATAGTGAAAGATTTAAGTGAATTATAATCTATGGTACACAACCCATCTTCCCTTATCTTCAGAATACAAATGTTTTTCTACACTTGAGAAGATGGTTTTCTCATCCATGTTCATTCATGGAGTTCGTATTCCCTATCCTTTCGTTTTGTTCGTACTCTCATGACTCTAAATTCATGTTTCTAGATCTCGATTTCTTCAGTGGCCAGTCACTTTATGCTTCCAGGCTCTTTTTATTCTTGGGTAGAGGAGTTGGTTTCATATGACATACATATAAACAAATCAAGAATGTTTTTTAAACAATCATATAATCATACAAGTTCACACTAGAATAGCAAAATTTCAAGCTTCCATCTAAGCTTCGAGGTTCAAGTGCCCATACTACTCTAGCCCTTCCACTTACACTTCTACTCAGAAAATTGCCACACCCAAACAATTGCACAAATGTCTCGATAACTAAGGTTTCCCGAGCCCACTATACCTGACCGTCCCATATCAACCAAGCATAGAGAAACAAGTTCTTCCAAAGTTATCAATCATTCATTAAACATAGTCTGTCATTCTCCGAGTCCAAGCTTCCTCCATACCCTCGAATTCCTATTCATCACATACTACATAGAAACCAGAGATATAGAATCTTCCTGATCTCGTGTCCTGACCAAACAAAGATTTTATTCTCACACATTTTCATTTTCTAATCTATGTCCTAAAGTTTTATGCTTTTGATCCACTATTCCACTCATGTCTCTACCTAAGGTCACTCCCCTAGACCCAGGGTTTCAATTTGGTTGAACCAACAACCTCGGTCTGTTAAAGATACCACCTTTGGCATCTTTTTTGTTTTCTAGTAAACTTCTTGTCCTAAATTTTTACCTTCTAATTTCCTTTTATAAAAAGTAAGAGTGTTCTTCAACTCCAACTATTCATATGAGCTGGTGGGCAACCTCCAAATTGGGCAGTGAGACTGAAGTTTATTTAGCAACTGTGCTTTCTCGAGTGGGATAACCCACCTCCTTTTTAATGTTTAGCTTTACTAGGGACAAGGCTACCCACTATCAGTTCAACTTGCAATCTTTGTATCCAAACAAGACATTTCAAAACATATATTTCTCAAAACATATGTTTCCTTTTTGAAAACACTTTCTAAAACATTTTCCAGTTTCAAAATAATAGAAGGTAGGGCATTCGACATTCAACTCAAAGTACAGGTCAAACCTAATTGAGTTTCTAATTTTGGTCGAGCAACTAATGCTTGACTTTTTATTTCTTAGCCCAGTACATCTATTGACTGAGCTTTGATACCACACTTGTAACACCCCAACTCCCAAAGCTTTCAATTGGACTTAACCACATGGTGAACTACTCTGGTGTCGCATTACAAGTACACAACTTTACTTTCTATTTCGTTTATCTCATGCCTTAAACAAGAGTACATAACTCAAAATTTATTAATGAACTTCAATAAAGCAATAATACAAGAGATAAAAGAAATGCATAATCTTTATTGATTTAATTAAGAGAGAGTACATAACTCAAACTAATAAAAGAAATTAAATTCAGCAAAAGTCTTACATTATAGATACTCAAAATTTGGGCTACATACCCTCACATTTACATTAAAAACTTTCTAAATAAAGAACCTATCTAATATCAAAGTCTTTACGTAATTCAATCCCTCAAAAATAAAAGAGGAAGGGTGAGCACATAGCCTAGTAAATCTTTTTCAAACAGCCAAATTCAGCATGTTTAACATATATACATTCAAAGAATGGAAACGACACATAGCATGCATCATACTTTAAAACAAACCTAAACATGCATAATCTAAGTGTGGAATGGTTTTATGATTAATTAAACATGAAGTACATGCTAAACTAAAAATTAAATCATGTTTATCATACTAAACTAAAATCAATCATGCATGAACATGGTATTAAACTAAACAAGTGAAATGGAGATTTTAGAAATCACTTCAACCTTAATTTGAAGATCATGAAAATCTGGCAGAGTTTTCCCTCTTCAAATGTCTGGCACTTAAAGACAACTCAAAAACACTCAAAAATAGTTCAAGATTAATCAAGAACTAAGGAAGAGGGCTAGAGAGAGTCAAGAGGAACTAATATGTTCATGCCTTGGGACAAGGAAGAATTAGAGTATTAGGGGCTTTATATAGGGTATCATGAGGCCAAGGGGGACATTTTGGGTAATCTCACACATGAGACGTATTGGGTAAGTGGCTGATTTATTTCCACTCTTGTATGCAACGAAATGGTGAGTGGATATTTAGGGTATCCTTAGCTTAGTGTGAGCACAATCTTTGAATCTTCTTTATTTCCTTTGTGTGTGATCACAAAAGAGGTTTAGAATACTTGCAAAATTAGTATGGGACATCCGTATAAGATCTGATTTTGTGCTCATAGTAAGTTTCCTAGTTGATCTCATTACTTGGGTGCCAAGTTAAGAAAGCATGGAATCTTTCTAATCTTGTTTCTTTACGTGGGCATCACACCAAGAGATAATTAGAATCTTTCCTTGGACGTCTTGCTTGGATGGAAAGGGTGTGAGCAAGGAAAAATTTCATTCTCACACAAATCAGCAACTTTACTCCTTGAACGTTTAGCTACTAGAGGGCATCTAAGGTTTAGAAACTTCTAATTTGGTTCCTAGTGGTAAATCAAGCAAAGGCAGTATATGATCATTGATTGATGTGTACTAGACAAGATCATATATCTCATGGAATCTTCACGGTTTCGCAAGTTTCCTCATAGTAAACGTTCTATTCTACTAAGGTGAGCACAAAGATGACGACTAGGATTTGCTTGTGGAGCACACATTACACTTTAGAAGCTTCTTATCTTGAAATCATTTGGGATGGCACGTGCATGCTAGGATTAGGGTGCATGTGATCATTTTAGCTTGGCACAAGGGATCATCCTTTATGGTTTCTAAACAAATAGGGACGGTTCACTTGTGTACATAAAAGCATGGTGTACATGATTATGGCATCATCACTCATGTGACTTCACATGCTTATGGGTTGTCCACATTTTTCGGTTCATATCAAAATTAATAAAAATTTATATCTTTCATTTGGCTAGGATTTTTGGCCCTTAGTACATATTTTTGGATACACATGAAATCAATAAAAATTCATAACTTATATTTGGCTAAGGTTCTCCTAGTTTTCTTTCCTAATTTAGATTCCATTGAAGCATATTAGGTAAATGAACCCTTAATTGGACAAATGAAATGAATTTCAGATGCTTAGATCAATTGGGTAATTTGTTTTATTTTGTTTCACTTCATTTCATTTCTATTTCTCAATTTTCACTCCCTTAAGGGGTTTCTGAGCAATTAAACTGTTTGATTGATCCTTGAAATGAATTGGTCACATTTATCCTTATAAGTCAATCATTTTACTTCATTTTGTACAAATTTTTAAAGGTATTCCATTACAAGTTTATAAAGAGAGGAACACAGACTATGTTCATTTTTACGAGTACAATGCTTTTCACAAGAAACTATGGTCCCAAACTACTGTTAGTGCTTAAATGAGTAATAAAGTCCTTTTAAATATTATAATTCATCTTAAATGAAGAGTTGTCCAATAGAATTTCATAACAAAAAAATGAATATATTCTAAATAGGCTATTGATTTTTTTTTTTTTTTGTAGAAGAACGTTGAATATTACTTCTTTAAAATATTTGTGAGAATGTAATGAAGCTAAAAATATCTATTTAGAGTTTCATGTGTACACGAATGGTTAAGAACACATTAAAATGCGAATTCATAATGAAGTTTGGGTTTTTTGTTTAAAATTGGACACTTAAAAATAACTACTCCATTCTAATTAAGAAAATATGTTTTCACTGAGCAATTGAATATTTTTCTATAAGAGAAAAAAGTTACTTTGTCAAACTATTTTATCAACTAGTAGAGTGCAGAGAAAGCAATAGAAGGTTCTTTCAATTATACGAGCTGAATAAGATGCAACAGAAAGTCAAGTTTATTATTGTTAGCTCACCTGCAAGTGTACAGAATCGCAATAGTAATACTGGTAAGACCGGATCTCGTCCCAAGGAAAAAGTACTTACCCACATAAAATTAAATCCCAATCTAGCATTGGTTTTGGTTTTATCAAGACGTCCAATTTAGTTTGATAAGCAATTGTATAAACAGAACTTTAATTTCTCAAAAACAATAAAACTAAAATTGAATTGACTAGGTAGCAATGTTTAAAAAGGGTTGTTTGGGATAATAAACACCATAGTATGCTCTGTAATTTTATTTGGAATTATGATGTACTAACACTATGATTATCGCACTTGTAATTGACACCCTATTCCTAGGTGTTCCAATTTTTTCACTAAAGGCATTTCTCAATACCCTCTTTCGAGGTGTTCAATCAACGACCCTGTGAATTCAAATAAGAATTCCTGTGCTATCTCCCTTAGATCCAGTCACAATCTTCCGATCAATGACTCGATCTGGGTCTTTATTGTTATAACCTCTCACCGAGCCTCTCTTCCGAGTTAATTCAGTGATCTTGGATTCTTTACACTTATGGCAAGTAAACATAAAGCTTTAAGCATGAACAAATAAAGAGTAGTGCAAATAAATCAATTAAACTGATGAAATTACCATGCATACATTGGAGTTTATATACCAAACAGTAAAACTAAATTAGCTAGACATGGAAAAGAACATAATCAGAAAAGATAAAGATAAGAAATCAAGCGTACTCAAATTGTAATTGAAACTCCTTTAATCATTTCAAAGAAAAACACTATTTCTCCTTCTTTCGCAGCCACAATCATTTCCTTCCCAATTAAGTATCCCCCTCTGCTAATCACACTCTTTCCTTTTACACCCGCACAAAAATAACCCTAAAAATACGAGATTCTCGATACTCAAGTGAGTGACCGCGGTCATTGATTTCTTTGCCAAAAACCTAGAATTCCCCACATTCTGCCCACCGCGGTCTGCCTGTTTCCGTGCAATTCATGTTCTGGTGACTGCGGTCATCAGAGTGTGGACCGCGGTCACCAGTGTAGTATGTACTGATCTAGTTCTTCTTTTGTTACTGCGGTCTTCAGTTATTGGACCGCGGTCTGCTGGTGTTCTCTCATGATTTCCTTCTTGATTTGCCTTCTTTTGCACGCTTTTCCTTTGTGCTTCAATCTGTATCCTACAATACACTTAATTCCTTTCCCAGACATCATTTTCTCATAAAAGAATAACAAAACTCATCAAAACAAGGTTTAGAAGCTATTAAACAATGCAAATCCCTAACTACATGCAATTATTGCTAGTTATGCAATTTTTACTTCTATTCTCCTTTATTTCTTCTAAAATGCAACATTTTACCTATTTTAATGTTAGTTTGCTATGCAACTAAAAAAAATATCCCCAAACTTAGACTTTTGTTCGTCCTCGAACAATGATTCTATCCTAAGACTAACATGTCATGCCATATAGATTTTAAATTCTTTTTACCCATCATTATAACCTCAATTGTCCATTCCTATAGTTTATGACTCATTAACACTCCCTTAGGAACATTCGTTTTGTCTAGATTTTCAGTTCATCATCTGTTCTTCCTTAACTTCACTCTATCATCCATCAGTATCTCAATCCTCTTGGACATTGCTAGTGATTTGTAGGTACCATTCCATTCACAGAAATCATTTCCTAATACCTAAGTACACAGATCCTCTCAATTTTCTCATCTATCCATCTTCTACTCAAGTCAAACTATAATCAGGATCAGTGGTCTTTCTCTTAGGTTGTAACGTGGCCTGGCTCAGGGTACAAGTGTAGTAAGAATTTAAATCTAACTCAGGTGTACACTCATAGCAATAATACTAACCTGATTTGTTTGATTTTCTTGCTATAGTTTGAGCATTATTGTTCTATCCTTGTGTTTTTCTTTGCTCATGTTCATGACCATGTCCTCATAACTCCCCCAAACTTCTTTCAATATATACACTCTAATTAAACTCAAATGTACACTCTTACAAAAGTCAAAATTTCAGTTATCATTGAGAATATTGAAATACTAAGAACATAAATATGGCTCTTTTTTTTCTTTTTTTTTCTCTCTTTTTTTTTTAGAAATTTAGGAAAACATAGAATTAAACTTACACATATTTCAATGTTCACATCTCCTTCTTCTCTTGCATCATCAAAATAATTGATATTACAACCATGAGTGCACACAATTAGGTTTAACTGAGGTATTCATTAGAGGCTCGAATGTTTCTACAACGTTTAGGTTCATAATCAAGAAAATCGATTGTAAGGCTCAAAATTGGTTACAAAGGATAATAAATGCTAGGATTGGCCTGTAGGCTATGACTCAAACAATGATGGCCTACTTCATTTCCCTCCTATAGTCATTCCTAAGTAGTAATCAAGACAAATTTGATTATTTTGAGAATCTATGGGAAGTTCTTTCTGCTTATGGTTTGGTTTCTAATCCTCACTTTCTTAGTTTACCTAAGACTACAGAGATCTGTCAAGGTCAAATTTCAGACAAACCAAGCACACAGACTATTTGAACGTACTCTAATTCTTTGTCTCATCACCCGAGACGAATTTTCAATTTCATTGGTTACTCAGTGAAAAATATATATATATTTTTTTAGAAATATGGCATGATTCTAACCTAATTGACACCTATATGCTCCTGTCCTAACTAATATGCCCATGCATTAACACTAATTCAATGACCCTACTTTCTACATGTCATGAGATACTCAATCTAATTATGCATGTATACCAAAAAGATAATAATGCAGCCAAAATAAGTAAAAAAAAAATAACTTAAACCTTAAACCTGAATTTGAAGAAGAATGCGCGCACACCCCCAAACTTATTCTGTGCCTTGTCCTCAAGTGCACATAGATATCGAAACATTGGCATGGTAACACATCACACATGCATTCAAAGAAAACCAACAAAAAAGAATTAGTCTGGAAATTAAAGCGAAATGAGGATTAGCATGGATCACTAAGAACACAGGTAAACATTTTGCACAGTCAGAAGAAAACAAGAAACAACAGAAAAATCACAACTACACAATAGTTCAAGACATCAAAACAGAAACAAGAAAAATAAAATGAACATCAAACTGTGGTGCTCAATGGTCTACACCAAACATCTCTTCCTCAGTAATAAAATCATTGAAGTGATCTCCATCATCATCATCATCATCATCCATAGGCTGGGACGGCAGCATGGAGGAACACAACATGCCATCTCCGTGTATGGCACAGTGCAAGGGGGAGGAGGAATGCGGTAGCCATATCTGGGTCCTTGCGATGCATCCACTCTGTCATGTAGGCCATCCAATGCATCATTCTATGCTCAGTGGTCAATGTGCTAGAGGATGATGAACCACCAGCAGCTGAGGACGGTAGTAGCGCACTAGTGGGATGGACAGGAACATCTGCAGTGGGCGAATGGACTGTAGATGGTCGTTGAGGCTCAGTAGAGGTCCGACGCTTCTTAGCAGGAGTATCGGTGAACATCTTTACCGGAATATGGTCTTTCATCTTCAGAAGTGGCTTACTTAGCTCCCATTGTACCCCAGTCCGCTTGCATAACTACGTAATCAGTGTAGGGTGTGGAAGACCAACATTGGTCCTATCAATAGCGGACCGAATAGAGTTGGAAATAATGGTACCAATGTTGATTGGGAGCCCTTTCATAATGCAATAAACGAGTACTGCCCGTTCCACTGTTACCCTATTAATAGCCAGAGAGGGGAGTAGATTAGAACACACCAAATAAAGCCAAACTTTAGCCGGTGTCTGGAACATAGTCTTCATCAAATTAACTGGCTTATCGTTATAGCAGATCCAAGAAGCCCCCTCGATGCATAAGGTGCGGAGTACATCATCTGGATCATAACGAGGAAGGACTATGTAGTACTCATCAGGGGAGTCTGCCGGTAGGCCATATACTTCATTAATTGCAGCTGCACCAAACTGTACCCACTTTCCATGAACCCATACAGTTGTACCTTCACGATCAGCAACATTCGCAAAAAATTCTTGCACGATAGGGATCACAGTGATGTCCAGAGCCTTAATAAGCTTTTCCCAATGGCGATTGACTATTACTGTATCAATCCCCAGGCTACACTCCTCTTGCATCAGCATGATACCCGTCTCAGGTATGAGATGCCTGTTGGATTGGATTATATTGAACCTCTGCTTTGCAGCAGCTGTTCGAAACCGTGCTCGATCCGCAGCTGGGGTTGGCGGTGCGGGTTGTTTTCCTTTAGAGGCAGGGTGCTTCATTCTCGGCGGCCTACATAAATTGTGTTAAATGGCAAGGAAACAATCGCACATTCATATGATAAAGTTGCAACTTATTGAATACACATTTTGACAAGTCACAAGCAATACAGGGATACTTTTCCAAATTCGTATGACATGCCAAATTACTTGCGTAAAATTTTAAACTTTTACACACCCATTCAAATCATCACCAAGCATATTCAAATCAAGTTGAACTATAGTACACACTTTAAAAATCGAAGAGATGGATGAGATTGTGCATAAAAGCAAACATGTTCTAGATTTGCACATCTAAAGGGGCAATAGTCCATGAAGAAAAATTTAAATGAGAAGGTAAAGGAGAGTATGCTTTCAATCCACCCAAATCAAATGAAACATGAAGACATAACACTTACAACTAGCACAAATGCGAAAATGAAAGAGGAAATACTAAGAATCAAAGAGAAAGTACTTACATTTTTGCTTGAGACAAGAAGAAAAAACTCAAAGATAACCTAAGAATAAGAGAACCACTGGAAAGCTGAAATTCTGCGGATGGAAATGCCCAAAATGACCGCAATTTGTGCTTAAAAGGACGCATGGACCGCGGTCCATGCGTTGAATTTGAAACGCCAAGCTTTTGTGGACCGCGGTCACCAATTTTGTATGTCACTGTGGACCGCGGTCGGCAGAATGTGCACTACCCAAGCTTTCTGTGGACCGCGATCGACCGTGGTTTGTGCATCTTTAGACCGCGGTCGGCAGAGTGTGGACCCTATTGTAGCAACTTCCAACTGCGGTAGATAGAATGCATAAATCTGTGGATCGCGGTCAGTAGAATGGCTCATTTGACTGTGTATTTTTGGACCGCGATCACCAGAGTGTGGACCGTAGTCGACAGAGCGTAATGAGCCTTAAAACCCAAAAAAATTAATTTCTACCTCCTATGTCTCTTACACAAATGAAAGTAAAATCAAACATAAACAAACAAAAGTACTAGAAAATAGACAAGATTAGTAGGTTGCCTCCCACCCAGCACTATTATTAACGTCGTTAGCTCGACGTGGATACGGTATGTCACTCCTTAAACACTGTCATTGCTACAGTTTGCCTCAGTCCTCCATAGAAGATCTTCAAACGCTAACCATTCACCTTAAATTTGTGTCCATCTTGCAAGCTTTGCACTTCAACTACACCATATGGGAATACTTGTGTCACTAAGAAGGGTCCTGACCAACGGGATTTCAACTTGCCAGGGAATAGTCGTAGTCTTGAGTTAAATAACATAACTTGCTGGCCAAGTTGAAACTCCTTCTTCTCAATGGTCTGATCATGTCGTTTCTTCATTCTTTCTCGGTAAATGATGTTGTTCTCAAATTCTTCCCTACGAAACTCATCTAATGAAACCAACTGGAGCAAACAATTCTCTCCACACGCCGTTGCATCAAAGTTCAACTTCCTAATAGCCCAGTAAGCCCTATGCTCCAATTCACAAGGTAAATGGCAAGACTTTCCATACAGCAACTGGTATGGCAACATACCAATGGGTGTTTTAAATGCTGTCTGATACGCCCATAATGCATCATCTAACTTTAGAGCCCAATCCTTACGGTTTGTTCCAACCGTCTTCTGCAGTATAGCCTTGATTTCTCTGTTGGAGACCTCAGCTTGCCCATTAGTTTGTGGATGATACGGTAAGGCGACTTTGTGCCTCACGCCATACTTGCTGAAAAGGTTGTTGAAGACTTTGTTGCAAAAATGTGTCCCTTCATCACTCACAATGGCTCTAGGAGTACCAAAACGGGAGAAAATATTTCTTGTAAGGAACTTAAGGACCACTGTGCAACATTTTTTGTTGTGGCCACAACCTCTACCCACTTAGATACATAATCCACAGTTAGTAATATGTACTGCTTACCGTTTGATGGAGGAAAGGGACCCCTGAAGTCTATGCCCCAAACATCAAATAATTCAACTTCTACGAAAGTAGTTAAAGGCATCTCGTTCCTTCTAGATATGTTCCCCTATTTTTGGCACACCTCACATGACTTCACAAACACATAAGCATCCTTTAGCAAACTAGGCCAATAAAACCCACTTTCAAGAACACGCCTAGTTGTACGTTGATGGCTATAATGACCACCATAAGGTGAAGCATGACAGTCATGAAGAACCTTGTTAAAATCCTTTTCTGGAATGCAACACCGGATCACTTGATCAACACACCTTGTGCAGAAAACGCTTCAATCGACTTTGAGAAAGATCCAGTGGAGTCACGCCTAGAGCTTTATAGTTGGCAAAATCTGCATACCATGGTGCATTGCTACTGATAACAAAGAGACTCTCATCAGGAAAAACTTCTACAATACTTCCTAGATCAGGATTTGCATCATTAGATAAACGAGACAAGTGATCCGTTACCACATTTTCTGTGCCCTTCTTGTGTATCACCTCTATGTTAAACTCTTGCAACAGTAGAATCCATCTTATGAGTCTTGGTTTTGCATCCTTCTTTGCAAAGAGTTGGCGAATAGCTGCATGATCAGTGAAAACTTTAACGTGTGAGCCCAC
>JAJIYU010011019.1:0-15629 GCA_030144865.1 Tinospora cordifolia
TTACTGTTGAAATATTTATTTACTATGCTCTTGCACACAAAAATAAGATTAAATAAGATTTCAACCACGTACCGGTACGGGAGACTTTTTGTGTTCCATGTAGAATTGGAACTGGCTGTCAATACTAACACCATAATGGAACGAGTTTCAAGAATGATCCCACTAGAGAAGGGTTTGAGTTTCAGAATTGATCTCTCTCCCTAGATCTGGAGCAGAGAGGTTATTTTCGTTCGGTCTAAATTACGACTGATTTAATATATTGGTTGAATTGAATTAATCTCTGAAAGTGTTTGATATGCTTGCATTGTTTGGTTGAAAGAATGGATTAAATAGATGGAATGATTCACTGGGCTTTTTAGCTCACCCCCCTATTTTTCACATCTCAAGGAATTAATCAGCTTACAAGGAGATTTATCTATTGAAAGTTTTTATTTATTTCAATGTAGGGCGCATCGGCCCAAGCTAAATCATTTATTTCAGCTTTGAATTTATTTTTCATTGTAATGGATTATTGTACTCAAAATTTTCGAATGAATAAATGAAAAATCTCATTTACTATGATGTCATTTTGTACATAGACTAATGTACACAGGAACCCTAATGGATTTGGGTCTAAGAAAAAGAAAATGTAGCACGAGCCCGTCTCCTGGGAATCCCAAGATTTTTTATCAAAGAAAGTTGAACCGTCAGATGACGTGGAAAATGGGACTAGGGAGGTGGGGTGTTGCAACATAGGCATTGCATTTTTACATGTTGATGATTGAGCATGCTTTTCGTTGTTGTATTCTTTTTTGTATGAATCAATGTGATTTTTCTGTTGCATTACATATAGAATGATAGATTTAAGTAGATATATCTTTTTGCTACTCACTGGCCTCACGTGGATATCGAGCTCACTACTCTTAGCATTTCAGGTTCGTCTAGTGTGGATAAGGGGAAAGGTGTGCTGAAGTGATATTTTGTAGCCTATCCCTAGTAGGTTCTTTTGTTATTTTTCTATTTTGGTATTTTAAATCATTATGTACAAGTTTTGAAAAATGTAAAGTTGAACTGGACTTTAGTAATGTAATCAATGTTAAAAACTTTCGCTGTTGTTACATATTTCTGCTTACGTTGTTATTGTTGCATTTTGAATACTATAAATGTTTCAATGGTAAGACTTAGCATTAGTCAACAAATTTGATTGAGGAGTAGACTTATTTAATGATTGTGTTAGTTGGGCCGCTCGTATGATGTTGAAGAAGGGGTCTTGACAATGTTGGTATCAGAGCCCACAAATTTTTTTTCAAAGTTGGAACTAGCAAAAATATATGAATCCAAAAGGTTTATTTTCAAAACTTATTTTTAAAAATATATTATACAGTAGTAGTAAAATAGGCTTTAAGGGTAGTATGTTTGCAATATTTGACATTAACAAATAATTGTATGCGAATTGCAGATTACAATGCCACCTAAACATGGTAGACCACAACGGGTACCACAAGATCCTGTTCTGAGACCTATACCACCACCATCTGTCGAGCTTGATGTATATTGACGGCTCAAAGATCTTATTCGGGCCTAAGGAAAGTTGATCCAATCTTCTAGCGCTGCACTACATTAGAAGATAGATGGGGTTGTAGCTAAAATGTAGCGACTACTACCTCCTGTAGCTCCTGCTCCACTTGTAGTTGAGCCAGCTGATGATGATGAGTCTAAAGAGCAGATTGAGGCTCTTTGTAGGCACTATGAAGAGAAACAGAGGAGATAAATTTCATATGAAAGACTATTTGAAGAAGTTTGTGGACCTGAAACCCTAGTCATATTGGGGTGGTGTTAATTTGGAGCAAGCAGAAGATTGGCTGTTGAATGTTGAGAAGATAGCACAATCGATGAAGCTATCTTAAAAGCATCAGGTGTTGTTATCTGCACATACATTAGAGGGTGATGTCGCTAGATGGTGGTTATCACGTTTGGCTACTGAGCACTCGATTGAGACTTGAGTTATTTTTGGAGACTTTTGTTCCTACTTCTGCCAAAGAGCACAGAAAGATGGAGTTCTTAGCTTTGCGATAGGGCAATATGACAGTCCAAGAGTACATTTATAGATTCGTTCATCTAGATTTTTGTGCTCCATGGTTGGCTGCTAATAAAATAGAAAGGGCTAGATTTTATCATCGAGGGTTGGATAATAATATTCTACGGGCAATACACGGTTCCAGTTTAGAGTCACTGAAGCGTCAAGCTCTAAGATATGAGGCAGACAATAAGGATGAGCTGGTACATGTGCAGATTGTCCCAGGTAATACTATGTAGACTTTAGCACAAACTCCTAATAATGAGGGATAGTGGTAGAAGAATAGAAGTTACAGGAAGAGGAAGATTGTTTTGGGATCGACTAGCACCCCACAAACCCAGTCTACCACGATGATGGCAGTTGCCACCACCCCTATTCAGACATTTGAGCCACACATGGTAGTACAACCTAGAGGCAAAGGCTATAGAGGAGGCAGAGGCTTAGGCCACCGACACTGGCAGTACAAATGGGCAGCTAACACGGATAGGGTAAGTTGTATAGAGATAAATTCACCTATTATCAATGTGGGCAATTAGAACACAAGAGATCGGAGTGTCCAACCTAATTAGCCTGACCAATAGTCCAAAGAGAGCCCATGCAGTCACTCAGGCTAATCTGAAGGCTACCAAGACTTTGGTAGAAAGTATCGTCTCTACTTTAGATTCAACTTTATATATGTTGATTGATGCTAGCTCTACGTTATCATTTATATCTGGACCTGCCATTGATAGATTAAAACTTAGACCAGTTAGGACATCCACTTGGCTTGTATTAAGCATTGCTGTTGAGGAGCATCTTCACCCTAATATGATTTGTAAGCATTGTGTGATATGTGTCGGTGACCTAGAGACGGTGGCATATCTGTAGGTATTAAAAATTTTGGAGTTTGATGACATTAAAGGCATGGACTGGCTAACTGCTTATCACGCTTATGTTGATTGTTATGCTAACATGTAGTATTTCAAATCCCAAATTGACTTGTAGTGGTGTTCTAGGGTAGAAGTTTTGATAAACCTAACACCCAGGGCAGATCAGCGATACTATTGGAGATGTGTGCCTCAGTGAGTGTGGTTGCCACAGATATTGGTGAACCTTCCAAGCCAAGACTTGATGATATTTTTGTGGTATGTGCGTTCCTCGAGGTATTCCCTAATGATCTACTCAGTTTGCCTCTTAAGCAAGAGATCAATTTTTTCATGGAGTTGGTATCGAGGAATGAGCCAATCTTAATAGTTCCTTAACGTATGACACATAAGGAGTCATAGGAGTTGAAGGTTCAATTAGAAGAATTATTAGGCAAGGGTTTTATTCGACCTAACATATCACCTTAAGGATCTCTAGTGTTGTTTGTAAAGATGAAAGATGAGAGTCTCTGCTTGTGCATCGACTATAGACAGTTGAATAGGGTGACTATAAAAAATAAATACCCTCTTCCTCAAATTGATGATTTGTTTGATCAGCTGAAGGGTACTAGAGTATTCTCGAAGATTAATTTGCATTCGGGGTACCATTAACCACGTGTTAGGGAGGAGGATGTACCAATGACAAATTTTTAGACTCCTTATGGGCACTATGAGTTCCTAGTTATGTCATTTGGCGTAACGAATCCCCTAGCTATGTTTATGGAATTGATGTAGTAAGTTTAGGCCTTATCTTGATCAGTTTGTGATCATATCCATTGATGACATTCTAATCTACTCAAGAACTATAGAGTTACATGCAAAACATCTTAGAATAGTCTTACAAACTTTGAAGAAATACTGTTTGTATGCAAAGCTGAGTAAGTGTGACTTTTGGTTGACAAAGGTCAAGTTTTTGGGTCATGTGGTTGGAGCCGAGGGTATATCTGTTGATCTAGCCAAGGTCAAAGTGATTATTGACTCTCCTAGACCTCCCATAGTGATCGAGATTTGTTGTTTACTGGGTTTAGCAAGTTACTATCAGAGATTTGTATAGAACTTCTCCGCATTGCAGTACCAATAACTAAGCTAACCCAGAAGAATGTACCTTTTGTTTGGATCGATAACTATGAGCATGCCTTTCTTGAGCTTTAACAAACGTTGACAACTGTGCCAGTTCTTGTTTTGCCAGAACTAGGTCAAGAGATGGTGATTTATATTGATGCATCGGGACTAGGCCTTGGTTGTGTGTTGTTACAAAATGACAAGGTAATACCTATGCTTCTAAACAGTTAAAAGTTCATGAGAAGAACTGCCCTATCCATGATCTAGAACTAAAAACTATTGTTTTTGTGCTCAAGATTTGGTGGCATTATCTTTATGCTGAACAATCTATGCTATATTTGGATCACAAGGGCCTCAAATACCTATTTTCTCAAAAAAATCTTAATATGAGGCAGAGGAGGTAGATGGAATGGTTGAAGGATTATAACTTTAGTATTGAATACCATGCTGGGAAGACTAATGTAGTGGCTGATGCACTTAGTAGGAAATAGTTCGAGATCGCCCGTATGGCTAAACATATGTTATAGGAGTGGAGGATGATTGATTTTGTGACAGTGATGAGTGTCCACTAAGCTTCTATCAAGATCGGAGTCTATGCATAGATGAGAGCCTAGTTGGTTGTACTTGCTGAGATTATGGAGGTGCAACCTCCTGATGTTGATTATGTGATGTTTTGGGAGTGGTCGATTGACATTGATGGTGCATTAAGGTTAAAGGGACAATTGTGGCACTAGAGGACCCTCGCCTGAGACAAGGAATGCTAGTAGAGCTACATCACTCGAGGTATACCGTTTACTTAGGCACCAATAAGATATATTAGGATGTTCGATGTGCTTATTGGTGGCTGAGGATGAAGTGAGATATTATAGCCTTTGTGAAGAGATGTGACACATGACAACAAGTTAAAACTGAACACCAAAGACTCGGTGATTTATTACAACCCTTGGCTATTCTCGAGTGAAAATGGGACCACATTATTATGGAATTTGTGATGGGATTACTCAGACTCAATAGAGACACGATAACATGTAAGACATGTAAGGATTGTCTTGGAGACACTACAAAGAAATCAACTGTATGCCAAGTTTAGTAAGTGTGAATTCTGGATGAAAACGACAAGGTCCTTGGCCATGTTGTATCAACCAAAGGCATATTGATGGATCTCAATAAGGTGGAACCTGTCATAGATGGGAAGCAACCTAAGACCTGATGGAGATCAGAAGTTTTTTAAGCCTAGTTGGATACTACAAGAGATTCATTCAAGATTTCTCCAAGTTAAGCGAACGCATGACCAAGTTAACCAGAAAAGGAGCCAAATTCAAATAGGATGAGAAATGTGAGCAATTATTCTAAGAATTGAAGAGGAGATTGACTTTGGCTTCCATCTTAGTCACTCCTATGCATGGTGTTGGATATGTTCTGTATACTAATGCTTCGTAGAACGGATTGGGTAGAGTCTTGATACAAGAAGGAAAAGTTATTTCATATGTGTTAGTTGCATTGCATACTAACAAGTCACTTCTATGCATGGTGTTGGATATGTTCTGTATACTGATGCTTTGCAGAACAAATTGGGTAGAGTCTTGATACAAGAAGGAAAAGTTATTTCTTATGTGTTAGTTGCATTGCATACTAACAATAATATATATATGTATATATATTATGTTTTGCATTAATTCAGTAGCTAATAGGTCATATTTATTTATAATTAGATGCACAAGCATTTACATTAGTATTGCATGTATTTATGCATTTTGAGAATTTAAATATAGTTTTTATTATTTATTTTTGTAATTTAATGCCCAAGGAAGGATTCACATTTGTTTATGTAGATTTTAGAATAATTGGAAACAGGTATAGTTGGCGTACTATACAAAGCCCATTTATCAAGTGTACAAAGCCCTAAGCAAAGCTCATCACGGTCCACACCCACCTTAGTCCAGCCCAAAACAAATGAAGCAAAATGTCATTTCGGTGAGCAAAACAATATATGATTTGAGGGGCAAAAATCTCAAAGCACAAAAAATGGCAAAATCATGAATTTGATGCAAAATACATGGTTTGACTGAAAGTATAATTGAGTGGCAAAATAGGTCATTTGAGTGAGAAACCATGGGCTCGACTGGACTAAATTTGGAACCAAATGTTGTGCGCAAATT
The DNA here is from genome assembly GCA_030144865.1 of Tinospora cordifolia. Taxonomy (NCBI): domain Eukaryota; kingdom Viridiplantae; phylum Streptophyta; class Magnoliopsida; order Ranunculales; family Menispermaceae; genus Tinospora; species Tinospora cordifolia. The sequence continues at coordinate 6,180 of JAJIYU010011019.1, forward strand.
GGGAATGGCAACATTTGTAAATAAAAAAGAAAAGCAAGGGCTAAGTTAAAGAAGATACAAGAACAAAACAAGATCAATCTAGTTTCGGTGAGCCAAACTAGGATCGCATTCTTGTTATGGTGGACTGCGGTCCTGCATGATGGATTGGATAGTTTTGTATGGAATTTTCAGGTTTTAGGAGTAGACGGTGGCATTGTGGTCTTGGGACCGCAATCTTACGATTAGGGTTTCGTATTTGTTTACAATTAGGGTTTTAACAGTCTTTTGATGTAAATCTTATAAATAGTTGAGAGTGCAAAATATAATTCATAGTTCAGAGTTGCTTCTGAAGGCTAGAGCACAGAGAAGGCTAGAACAAGGGAAAAGACGAAGAATAAGATCACATTTGTATAGTATGATATTCTATTTGTTTAATTTTTGTGTTGTGAATTAGATACAATGCTAAGCTAAGCATTTTAATTCCTAGGCTGTAATTTAGATTGTAGAATCCTTTAATTTTTGTTTTGATTAATCTATTTTGAGGTGTTGTTTTATATTCTATGTGCTTAATGCCTTTCATTGATTGACCACCTATAAATTGATCTTAGATTATTGAACTAACTCAAAAGAGAGGTTTAACAATTGGATAATTAAATTGTAGACTTATCAGAATCAATTAACCAGGGAGGTTGTTCATTTTATAGAAGGTTGCGAGTAATTAATATATTTAATGCATTGGTTTATTGACTGTACGCCTTTAGGCAATTTGACTGGTAAGATCAAGGCATCTTGGGAGTGGGTTTTGATTACTAGTGTTATAACCTACAAGAATAGAATTTAGATTAATTAAAATAAAAATTAAAGGTGAATATATGATATTTTACTATCCTAGAATCTTAATTAATATAATTTTCAAATTAGCAATTGTTTAAGTTCTGTTTGATTTTAATTTAGATTATTAAAACATCAATTTGAAGCCTTAATAAAATTAATACTAAAATTAGATTGAGATTTGAGATTTACTATGTATCACCATTGTGATCCTGTACACTTGTAGTGATCCCAATAAGTTTTTGGCGCCATTGTCAGGGAATGACGTTAATAATTTTAGAACCAATCAAAATTGGTTAGATTTTAATTAAGGCATTTAATTAATTAATTAATTAATTTTACTTTCTTTCAGTTTATTTCGTTTTTTTATATTAGTTAATTCGTCGATTCGCTACACTTGATCTGTTTTCTTTGCTTGTGGTGTTTCAGGTTGCTAATGAATAATGACTCAATAGAGTTGAGTGATCAAGATTGGTTCAAAACACTTTGGCAATTTCAATTGAAGGTTAAAAGCCATAGATTTTATATGGCTGAGAGTAGTAGATCTGCAATTGGCACTGATGGTAAAGCATCACTTTAAGACTTTTTCAAGCTTGTGCTTAATAATAACTACTCTGAAATTGTCAGAAAACCCATCAATGCCAACAATTTTAAGTTGAAAGCCCTCTTTGATAACTATGCTACAACAACAATAGTTTAGGGTTTTGGCTACTAAAGATCTTATGGCCTATCTAAACTCATTCATGGAAACTTGTGATATTGTCAAGATGAATGGTATGACTGAAGATCAGTTGCAATTTAGACTTTTTTCCCTGTCTTTGAGGAACAAAGCGAGGACCTAACTGTAGACTCTGCTACCAGGTAGCATCACCACTTGGGAGGAGATGGCTCAGAAATTTCTATAGAATTATTTCACTCTAGCAAAAGTTCATCAATTGAGAGGTGAAATAAGTTCATTCAAGTAGTTAGATTTTGAATCTCTCTATGAAGCTTGGGGGAGATTCAAAGATTTATTAAGAAGATGTCCTCAGCATGGCTATCTTCCCTGGATACATATTCAGATGTTGTACAGTGATTTGACACCACCTACTAGAACCTTGGTTGACTCAGCAGCTGGTAGTTCCTTGATGGGAAAGTCTACTATAGAGGCCACTCATCTCATTGAAGGTATGACAGCTAACACCTATGGCTATGGCACAAAGAGAGGCTCAGTTAGAAGAGGTGGAGTACATGAGGTTGATGAGATTACAACTACTTAGGCACAGATAGCTTTTATGATCCACCAGATGAATGCATTGACTGAGAAATTTGGTAATGGCCAGTTTCAACCACAATATAATCGATATATTTTGGTCATAGCTGAAGCTCACAAGGTATCCTTTACTCAAAAAACATCTATAAAGCAGCTGAATGCGGTAAATAGATTCAATAATTATCAATGTAAGCAAAAGGGGTATAATACTCCTCCATATTATCATATAGGGATCCGTCAGCATGATAACTTCTTATATACTAATAATAGAAGTGTCCAACAAGCCCCACCAGGTTATGTCCCTCAATAGAACCTGAATAAAAAGAAACCATTTATGGAGGACAAACTGGACGAGATCATGAATATGCAGGCTCATTTTTTTTAAACAATTGACTGGGAGAATTGATCAGGATGATAACAGAGTTTTAGGGTTGGAAGTTCAAGTAGGGAACATCAATGCTATAGTCAAGAACCTTGAGACTCAGATGAGACATTTAGCCCAAGCATTCTCTAGTTAGCAGCGAGTTCCCTTTCCTAGTGACACTCATGTCAACCCAAAAGAAAGTTGCAAAACCATATTTACAAGAAGTAGGATAGAAGTCTAGAGCCTACCTATTCCATCTAGCTCTCCTATACTAGTTGATGAACCTATCCATTCTAAAAGGCCTATTCTTACTGGGCCAACTAATCCAGTACCTATTAATGAGCAAAAACCAAAAGAAGAGTTAGACCTCCCGACATCACTATTTATGATAGCAAATACCTTGAGCTTCCTCCATTACCCTTTCTATAGAGGTTTTATAAGAAGCAAATAGATCATGAAACTGTGCTATTGACAGAGGAGTGCACTGCTATAATACAAAGAAAATTGCATCAAAATCTGAAAGATCTGGGGAGTTTCATTATTCCTTGCAGCATAGGCACTAAAATATTTGAAAAGGTTCTTTGTGACTTGGGGACCAGCATAAACTTAATGCCACTTTTTGTATACCAGTAGTTGGGCCTCTTTGAAATCAAGCCACGACTATATCTCTTTAGCTTGTAGACCATTCTATCACTTATCCACGAGGGAAGTGGATAAGTTTATCTTCCCAACTAACTTTGTTGCTCTTGATATGGAAGACAATGGGGAGATACCATTAATTCTTGTGCGACCATTCTTAGCCACTAGTCCCTAATAGATGTTGCTAGGGAAGAGCTCACACTAAGAATGAGTAGAGATCAAGTTGTCTTCAACATCTATCGCTCATTGAAGCCCCTTAATGAACTACAAGAATGGAAGAAGGATAATATGGTACAAGCTGGCACTAAGATAGAATGAAAGCCTAGACCTCCTAATATTAAAGTTAAAGATGTTGAATCTGCTAAAGGGAAGGGCTTGCTTGATGTTGTTCATACCTAGAAAATTCTTATGCAGTAGCCACATGATCCAGTGTTGAAATATAAGTAGCCACCAAATATTTTGAAGCAGGAGTTACCCAAAGCCAAAGCGTTTGAGAGGATCATCAAATTGGGCTTTGATTAAGCCATATCCACATCAAGTTCACGAAGTTAAACATAACGCTTAGTGGGAGGCAACCCACTAGTTTTTATTTTTTGTTTGTTTCCTTTTATTTAGTTAGGAGTTAATTTTATTTCTTAGTATGCATGCATATTAGTTTAGTTAAAAAATTAGTAATTATTCTCTAATATTGGTCTTCTTTTTGCGACATGTAGGTGTTCTAAATGCTTTAGCAGACTATTTTCCTTGCGAATGTCAAGGTGAAGTTGTGGTCTTGAGGACAAGGCACAATTTAAGTTTGGGAGTGCGCATTAAAGAAATTCTTATTCAATTTCTTCAATTTCAAGTCATTTTTTTTCTTTATATTTATATATTTTGTGTACTCCACTACTTGTAAACTACATATGTTTATGGGCATATCAAATACATAGCCATTGAAATTTTTTCATTACATTTATACATTAGGATTATTTATTTAGAGTTAATTCATGAGCATATTAGTTTTAGGATATGAACATATAGGGCATATAGGTGTCACTTAGGTTAGATCCATGCCATATTTTTGAAAATTTTCACTGAGTGACTTATGAAATTAAAAATTCCTTTAGTGTAATGAGACAAAGAATTATGGTACTTTCAAACAGTTTGTGGCTTGATTTGTCCAAAATTTGACCTTGATAGAACCCTATAGTCTTAGGTAAATTGAAAATCTAAAAATCGAGGAAAATGATGAGTGGAAACCAAATAATAAGTAGAGAGAATTTCTCACAAACTCTTAAAATAATCAAATCTATCTTGAATACTGCTTAGGAATGGCTTTAGGAGAGAAATGATGAAGGCCATCTTTATTTGAGTTTTAGCCTAAAGGCTAGTCCCATCACCTTATAATCTTTTGCAACCAATTTTGAGCCTTAAAGCCTCTTTTCTTGTTATGAACCTAAACATTATATATAAACACTTTGCCCTTTCATGAAAATATCAATTGAGCCTATTTATGTGCATTCATGGTTTTAACATTGCCTAGTCTGATGATGTGAAAGAATGAGGAAATGCTGGCTTTGAAATATATATATATATAGTTTTTGTTTCTATTTTGATTTTGTTTTAGTAAAAAAAAGAAGAAAATATGGAAAAAAAGAAAAAAGAAAAAATTTATATACTTATTTGTTATTTTAGTATTATTAATGAAAGTTGAGCTTCTTACTTTTGTATGAGTATACATATGGGAATTGATTGGCGTGCATGTGATTAAATAAGTTTGGGAAAGCTATGAAAACAAGATTCTGAGCATGAACGAAGAAAACAAAGGATTGAACTGAAAGGATCAAGCTAACTAATGAAATCAAACAAAATAGGTTGTTATTATTGCTATGAGGGTACATTTGAGTCAGATTTAAATTTTTATTATACTTGTACCTTGAGTCAAGCCACAGTACAACCTAGAGAAAAAGACTACAGATCCTGACTATAGTTTGAACTAAGCAGAAAATAAATTGAGGAGGGCATTGAGAGGGTTTGTGTACTTAGGTATTAGAAGAGGATTTCTATGAGTGAGATAGTAACTGCACATCACTTACAAAGTCTAGGACGATTGAGATACCAATTGATGAGAAGGTGAAGTTGAGAAAGAATGGAGGGTAAACTGAAAATCTAGACAACCTGAATGGCCCTAGGGAAGTATTAATGAATCACAAACTATAGGAATGGAAGATTGAGGTTACTATGATGAGTGAAAATGAATTAAAGTCTATATTGTATGGTACGTCAGTTTTAAAGTTGAGTTATTGTTCGGGGACAAACTATAGTTTAAGTTTGGGGTATTTGTTAATTGCATTGCATACTAACAATAATATATATTATATGTGCTTTGTATTAATTTAGTAGAAAATGGGTCATATTTATTTATAATTAGTTGCACAAGCATTTACATTAGTATTGCATGTACTTATGCATTTTGAGAATTTAATTATTTTTTTTATTATTTATATTTGTAATTTAATGCTCGAAGAAGGATTCACATTTATTTATATAGGTTTAGAAAAATTGGAAACATGTATAATGGCGTACTGTAGAAGGCCCATTGATCACGTGTACAAAGCACAAAGTAAAGGTGATTTTGGTGAGTAAAACAATATATGATTTGAGGGGCAAAAATGTCAAAGCACAAATGAATGACAAAATCGTGAATTTGATGCAAAATGCATGGTTCAACTGGAAGTATAATTGAGTGGCAAAATAGGTCATTTGAGTGAAAAACAATGGGCTTGACTGGACTAAATTTGGGAATGGTAGCATTTGTAAATTAAAAGAAAAGCAAGGGTTGAGTTAAAGAAGATAAAGAACAAAATAAGATCAATTTGATTTTGGTGAGACAGATGAATTGGGTAGTTTTATGTGGAATTTTTGGGTTTTAGGAGTAGATGGTGGTACCATGGTCTTGGGACCTTGATCTTATGATTAGGGTTCCATATTAGTATACAATTAGGGTTTTAACATTCTTTGGATGTAAATATTAGTTGAGAGAATAGAATATAATTCATAATTTAGAATGTCTTTTGACGGCCAGAGCACATATAAGACTGGAACAAGGGAGAAGACGAAGAACAAGCTCAAATATGTATAGTACGATCTTCTAATTGTTTAATTCTTTGTGTTGTGAATTAGTTGCAGTGTCTTGCTAAGTATTTCAATTTTTAGGATGTAGTTTAGATTGTATAATCCTTTAATTTTTGTTTTGATTAATCTATTTCGAGGTATTGTTTTATATTCTATGTGCTTAATGCCTTTTATTGATTGGCCACCTATAAATTGATCTCAAATTGTTGAAATAACTCGAGAGAGAGGTTTAACAATTGGATAATCAAAGTATAGACTTATCAAAATCGATTGACCAGGAGGTTGTTGATTCTATAAGAATTTACAAGTGATTAATATATTTAATGCATTGGTTTATTAACTGTACGCCAGAGAGAAGGTATTAAGAAATTTGACTAATAGGATCAAGGCGCCTCAAAGAGGATTTTGATTACTAGTATTATAACTTACAAGAACATAATTTAGATAAATTGAAATAAAGGTTAAAGGTGAAGATATGATATTTTACTATCCTAGAATATTAATTAATATAATTTTCAAATTAGAAATTATTTAATGCCTATTTGATTTTAGTTTAGATTATTAAAACATCGATTTGAAGCCTTAACAAAATTAATACTAAAATTAGATTGGGATTTGAGATTTTAACCATAAACTGTTCTTAGAAGATGATAATCTGGTATTTATCGTGTATTACTATTGTGATCCTATACACTTGCAATGATTCCAACAGTATGCCTTAAAACAATTGAATATTCATGAACAAATTACCCAACACATGACTTAAAACTAGTAGTCATGGTATTTGCCCTAAAAATTTGGAGACACTATCTTTATGGTGAGAAGTTTGATCTATTCTTAGATCACAAGAGTCTACAGTATATATACACCCAAAAGGAGTTAAATCTCAGGCAACAAAGATGGATGAAATTCATTAAGGACTATAATTTTCAATTGCATTACCATCCAATGAAAGTCAATGTAGTGGACGATGCCTTGCGTAGGAAATTTAACAAACATGATAAGCAAAAAAGTTAAATGTACCTATTGATCGAGGTTTCAAATTGGGTATCACTTCAGATGAGAGGTAGGTACACCTTTACAACATGACTTGCCAATTGGACCTTCTGCATTAGATTAGAGAAGAGCAAAAACAAGATAAGTAGATCATGACTCTAATTGAAGGAGTCAAACAAGACAAACACACTAACTTTAGAATCAATACTAAAGGCGTATTGAGACTTGGAGATAGTCTATGTGTTCCTTAAGACGCACAGAGCATAAAGTTCATATTGGATTAAACCCATCAGACTAAATACATGATGCATCCAAGTGGTGACAAGATGTATCAAAACCTTTGAAGGATATACTGGTGGCAAGGAATGAAAAGAGATATATCCAAGAATATCTCTAAGTGTCTCACCTATCAGCAATGGAAGACAGAACATAAAAAAGGCCATTGGATTGTTGTAACTACTCGCAATCTTAGAATGGAAGTGGGATTACATTTTCATGGATTATGTTAGCGGGTTACCTCAGAATAAAAAAAAAAAAAAGAAGATATCTTGTGGTTGTTTGTGGATCATCGCACTAAGGTGGCACACTTCTTGCCATTAGATCCACAAATCAAGTTAGTAAGTTGGGATAACTATATGTAAAAGAGATAGTAAGATTCCATGGTGTACCTAAGACCACAGTGTCAGTAGAGACTCTCGATTCACATCTTAGTTATGGAAGAACCTATAGAAGGAGTTCGGCGCTAGACTCAAACACGACTTTCCATCGACAAATAGATGAGCAGTTTGGGAGAGTCATCCAAACACTAGAAGACATTGAGGTCTTGCATCCTTGATGTTAAAGGCAACTAGAGCAAGTATTTACTCTTGGCAAAATTCACCTATAACAATACTTATTAAGCTAGCATAAAGATGGTGTCGTGTGAAGTCCTTCATGGAAGACCCTGCATATTATCAACCTGTTGGGTCGACTTCAAGAACCATGTGCTTGTAGGGCCAGACTTATTAGAGAAAATGAATAACCAAGTCAAACAAATCCAAAAGAGATTAGCCACAACACATAATATGGAATAGAATTATGTAGATTAGAGAAGAAAACATTTGGAATTTCAAGTGCATGACAAAGTGTTTCTAATGATTAGCCCTTAGGAAGGGATCAAACGGTTTGGACATAAGAGAAAGCTATCACCTAGATTCATTAGTCCATTCAAAATATTTAGAAGAATTGGTGAGTGCGCCCACAAGTTAGACCTACTAAACATAATGTCATCAGTTCACAATATGTTCCATGTGTCGATGTTGAGAAGGTATGAACTGGGTCCTTCTCACATAATCCATTGAAAAGAAATCGATATTCAAGATGATGCCACATATGAAGAAGCATTGGTTGAAATCCTAGATTGCAAGGTGCAAAACTTGGAAATGAAAGACATCCCCTTAGTCAAGGTTCTCTAGAGGTGTCATGGAGTGGAAAAGACAACTTGGGAGCTAAAAAATGAAACGAAATCCAAATACTCAGACCTCTTCACCATGAGTGCATGGCTGGACGACCTCTGAATGAGTAAGTGCAAATTTTGAGGACAAAATTTTTGTAAGGAGATAGGTTGTAATACCCCAAAATTTGTATGAAAATTTGATAAATAAAAAATAAATAAAATTATTTGAGTGAAATAACCTTTGGAAATTATGATGTAAATGAAGTATAAGTCAATATACAAAAAAATTAGTGAAATAGAGCAAAACACAAACAACTTTCATAACCAACGCTCCGGTTATCATGGTAGTGAATTTTTTATTGCGGTATTGCATCATTTTGCCCAAAAAATCAAATAGAAATAGGATGCACTAGTTATTGCGGTAGTACTATCCCTATCGCAATAATGCATGTAATTCATGTTTGAAAGCAAATTTTGGAAAGTTTCCAAACTGTGAGAAGCTTCTAAATCATTGGCAACTTCTAAAACTACTACTTGTTATTATTTATGCCTGAGAAACAAGTAAAACCAAGAACTAGAAAGGTTCCACAATGAAAACAACCCAAAACTTCCCAAAACTACTACTTGTTATTATTTATGCATGAGAAACAAGTAAAACTAAGAACTAGAAAGGTTCCACAATGAAAACAACCCAAAACTTCCCAAAACCTATCAATCCAAACTTCATATAAGCCTAAGCTTGAGTAACCATTCTCATCACTCAAGCAAGTGCGAATCACTTCTCATCTTGTTCTCCATGTAGTTTCTTAACATCCCTTTCGTTCTCTAGTTGTTCTATAT
>JAJIYU010011020.1:0-15611 GCA_030144865.1 Tinospora cordifolia
ACATACCTTATTCATACACATATTAGCCAATATGTGTAAATATTTTATTTCTATTTATTTCTTAAGCAATTCCTTAAATTTTATAATTAATTCTACTAAACCTTAATTTTTCATTTAATTTTTCATTCCTGAAACAGAGCACGACTGGCAGTGGTAGCTGAATGGGAGCATTGGAGGTTCTGGATAAATTGGGTTCGGCTGTTGCAATCAAGAACAGGGGAAAGGTAGTGATGAAAGAATTCAACTGAACGCACGGCAGACCGAAAGATTGAAGCAGCTGGTTTTTAGTTGAACAGAGTATCGGTTACAACATAGAGGAAGGAAAACAGGGGAGGTAAGAACCTGAAATTTGATTTCAGTCCTCTTGTTTGCGTTGAATTGAACCTGGTTGAGATAGTAGAATGGTTAATCGGTGAGGTCACAGATAGTTATTCAGTGGGTAGCGTGATTGAACGCAAGAACTAGGGACATGTAAATTCTGGACTTTCTATTAAGTGAAGCACGATCTAACTCAAGCAGAAAATTGAGGATCTTGCTGGAATTCACGGTGAAGCTAAAACGAAATTGAGGGAGGATTCTTGGTTTGAAACTGCAGTATAGTCCGACATTGCAGAATTGAAGTAGAAGAGAACCAGAATTCTGATTTGGGGACAGAATATACAGGGAGGAGAGGAATCTAAAATCTGGTAGGAACATTCCTCATCAACTCGTGGGTGACCGAAATAACGAGGTAAGGAAGTTACAAAGATTTTGATTAATGTGATTTCAGTATGTTTATTCAATAATGAAACTATAGTAAGGTTTATCAATATAACTTGAATTAGAATCTAATATAATGCAAATAAATTGATATGCATTGGTGAGAACCATAAAGTTTTATAATGACAAAATACTAAGATTTGAGGAACAAAATTAACTAATGTATTTCCATTTATTTAAGTATTTAAATTAAGTAGAAAAAAATTAAAAATCATTTATTCAAGTACTTAATTATTTAAGTAGTTAAGTATTTAAATTAGGAAATCAAATGAATGATAATTATTTGAATTAGCTCTATAAATGATCTCAGTAAAATTCTAAGAATAGTGAGAGATTAAAATTCTCAACTCTGAATAAGAGTAAAGACTTAACAAATAGAAGTCTTATTTTATTCGTAATTATTCTGTAAATGATTTAATTATAACAAAAAGAATAAGAAATTAAAGAACACTTAATTTATTAATGGTACGAAGAGATCTCCAAAATTATATAATTCATCGAGAAAATTATTAGTTGGGAAATTAATAGGAAATATTGATTGAGAAGTCGTCATAATATAATTACTTTTGCAGATAAATTTTCTAAGACGATCGCTAATGACGAAGAGGTAGAGAAACGTCCGAAAGTTTAGGTTGGCGTGATTCCTTCTCTCACTCGTATTATGCAAATTTTTAATTCAAAGCATTTGTCTGGTAGCTTAGAATAAATCACAGTATGAACTTGCTTAAATTCGAATGTCTTGAGTGTTCGATGAATGGATAACTTGTTATTAGATTTCATTACATGCATTCCAAAAGATTTGATAAATATTCTTTATTCATTCCATTTAATTGAAGTTTCAACATACTTCTAAATTGCTTAGATGTTACGTATGCATTGAATTATGGTGTTTGATTTGTTACAAAAATTAAAATAAGATTAAAGGATCATTAAGAACCCACGTATCGGTACGATTGACGAGCCCGAGGTGGGTCGAGGTGACATCTCCTATATGTCACTGTTCGAGACCATCACGCTGCAAGGCAGATCGTAGGGATTTCCAACCGTAGTTGCTGGTTATAGCTAGTAGTCTTTGGGAGTTAGTACAAGGCTGCAATAAGTACCCTCTCTTAGGCTGTGACACTAAGGACTTGATTGATTTTAGATAATTTTTCGGGACTTTCTATGATTAGACGAGATCACAGGGAATACTGAGAGGCATCTCAACCCTCTTTCGGTCTTAGATTATAATTAAAACAAATAAATGTTTGAAATGCCTAATGTGTGTAAGTGTTTGTAATGTTTTGAATTTGGTTTGTATAATGCTTGTGGTGTGTAGGGATGATCCACTAGACTTTCGAGCTCACCCAATATTTATTTTATAGGTAACCACAAAAACGAAACTTGACTAGACGTCACTTTCCATTGAGTTGTCTTGTTTCCGAAACCTTTGGGTAGTAGTTTCTCCTTTTGCTAAAATATGTAAGCTTCGTAAGTATTTTGTTTTTCCCTTTTCTCTTTACTGATGACATGTAACTAAATGTTTTGGGAATGTACAAATGGAAACTCTTTTGTGACTAATGTTTAAGAGTCGTTGGAGTTTTTGAACGAAGTTTTGTTCCGTTGCATGTTTTTGTTCGTATTTATGATTTAATCTTATTTTGTTTAAAATTTATTTGTGAAATTATGAAAGAATTAAGTAGCATTCCGATTTTCATCGGACGACGATCCCCACGTGAGATGACACATGAACGGAGGTTCAGTCGAATATTGGGGCGTTACAAATATGGTATAAGAGCTCAGTATTATGATGTACTGGGCTAGACGTGAAAATTTTTTTGAAATTAATTTTTCACTAACAAACAAATTTATCGATTGATTTGATTTCTCCAATTAAAGGGTTGAAAGGTGTCGACGATGAGACCAAAGGTTTAGGTAGAGATCGGGTGTTGTCTACAAAGTACAGTGGATCATAAATAAAGTTAAAAACTTTTAGGATATAGTTTAGAAACTGGAATGTGTTGAATGCACACTTGTTTGGTCAGGACAAGAGTCTGGGAGGACTTTGTATCTCTGATCTCTATGTAGGATGGGGGTGCATAAGGATTTGGAGGTATGGATGAATCCTGGATTCAGAGAATGACGGACCCTGTTTGGCAAATACTCGGTGTCTTTGGAGGAACTTGTACGCACTGAGTTGTACTGGGATGGGGCAGTACAACATAGTGGGTCTAGCTTCAGCCTTAGAGTAAGTCTACAGATGCGCATGCTACATTGTACCTGATCAACACAATGGGACGTGGCAACTATGGGAATCGAGTCATTTGCGGCATTGTAATAGGTGTAATAGAATTCTGAGTGGAGGTCTATGTGGAAGGGCGAGGGTAGGATGGGGTACCTCGATCTGGAAGCATAGATTAAAGCTCAAGACTTCATTATGCTAGCATGTTTGATTGTATGATTGCTGTATGATCATTATTATGTGACTATATGGTTGGTTAGATAATTTAAACCCAAATTCTAGTACCCAGTAATAGACGACATGCTGCTGACTTAGAAGCATAAACCCCTAAGGCCAGAGAGACAAATCGAGAACTTAGAGACATGAACTTAGAGTCATGGTAGCGCGAAAATTTTGGAAAGATCATAGGGAGGTTAGAAATAAATGGTTATTGTTAATTTTGACCTACTAACAGAAATTTTGCTGTAGACTATGCCAAGGGGAAGAGGCAGACCTAGGAAGGACAGAAGACCGGAGAATGTGAGGGGTAAATCGGATCTAAGAAATGAGGACCCTCCCATAGCAGCAACACCCGTGAGGATGGTAGTCACTGAAGAGACGATCTCGGACATCACAAAGAGGGTAAATAGCCGAAATCGCCCCGAGAGTGGTGGAACAAGTAGTCAAGAAGTTACAGCTGTCCACTTCAACGCCACCCCCAGCACTTGTTCAGACGCAAACTCAACAGGAGGCGGGTTCGACAGACATAATGCCCAGGAGCAGAGCCATTGGTTATGATAAAGAATAGAGAGATTTGTTGATTGAATTTCAGAAGTTAAGACCAAACACTTTTGAAAGAATGACTGACCACTTTGCAGTTGATAAGTGGTTTACGAAAATGAACAAATATTGAATGCAATGGGAACTAAGGGACCCAGAAGAGTAGCGTTGGCCGTGCATCAACTAGTGGGACCAACATACCATTGGTGGGAAATGATAGTTAACGACCCCACAATAGATGAAGCCAATTTGACGTGGGATGAGTTCAAAGTGTTGTTCTATGACACATTCTTCTCCACTGCCAAGATGAGACAACTACAATCTGAATTTATTAGACTGAACTAGAGGAACATGATGGTGGTAGAATATGAACAGAAATTCGCAGAACTATCAAGATTTGCCCTAGAGCTGGTAAGAGATGAACAGTCAAAGGCAGACAGATTTCTGGAAGGATTGAAAGTGGAGATCAGAAAGATTATTGCACCGTTGAAGTTGACAACATTACGAGAGATAGTGGTGAGAACACAAATGGTGGAATGAGATTTGGAGTATGAGAAGTCCTTGAAGAGCAAGCGTAAGAGGCCACAATAGAGGCCAACTACAGGAGCTCCACAGAGGAAGCAGACCAGGCGGGAGATGACGAAGGCAAACTCTACCCAGGGTCGTAAGCAGGTGAACATGAAGCAACAACCCTTACAGATAAAACAAAGACAGATGGCTAGTGATCAGAAAGAAGAAGCAAAGAGATTAGGCCTATGTTATGCATGCAACCAGAAAGGACACTTAGCTCGGGACTGTCCCAGCAAAGCGTTAGCTTTAGTCCCTCAGCAACCGCAAACTCGTGGACAGAGCGGACGTTTACCAAAGAAGTAGCAACCACCACCATAGAAGGAATCGGCCAGACTGTATTTGCAGAGGCTCAGACAGATCCTACTCCAACGGTAGAAGGTACGTTTTTACTTTTTGGTGTAGCGGTGCGAGTGTTGTTTGATTCTGGTGCTACAAAATCTTTTGTGTTGGAAAGTATAGTAAAGAAACTCAAGCTAGTTAAAATCTTCTAGAGGTATCCTTAGAAGTGGCTACTCCACTAGGAGTTACAGTGAGTTCTAGAAGATTTTGTCGATGTGAACTCACATTTGGAGATTTGCTGGTAACGACAGATCTCTGCATATTACCCTTTGATAAATATGATGTGATATTGGGCATGGATTGGTTGACTTGGTACCAAGCGCAAATAGATTGCCAAAAACGGAGGGTGATTATTAGGTTGCCATCAGGGAAACTCGCAAAGATAATTGGGGATATGAATAAATTGCCTAGACGCTCGGTGTTAGCTTCAATGTATGCCATCAAACTGAAAGAGGATAGAACTACACCCAGGAACAAATCCTATTGCTATGCCACCTTACCGAATGGCCCCGACTAAACTAATAGAATTGAAGACTCAGTTAGATGAACTATTGGTGAAAGGGTTCATGCTAAGTGAGTCACCATGGGGAGCACCGATTCTGTTTGTTAAAAAGAAGGATGGATCCATGAGATTATGTGTGGATTATAGGAGATTAAATCAGGTAACTGTTAAAAACAAGTATCCATTACCTAGAATAGATGATCTCTTTGATTAGCTGAGAGGAGCTACTCAATTCTCGAAAATAGACTTGAGGTCTGGATACCATCAGCTTCGGATCCGATAGTCAGATATACCAAAGACAACATTTAGGACTCGATATGGGCATTTCGAATACACAGTTATGCCATTTGGATTAACAAACGCACCAGCTGCTTTCATGGATCTGATAAACATAGTTTTTAATTAGTATTTAGACCAATTTGTAGTGGTCTTTGTTGACGACATCTTAATATACTCAAGATCAGACACCAAACATGAACAACACTTGCGCATAGTTCTACAGACCCTTAGGGAAAATCAGCTATATGCTAAGTTCAGCAAATGCGAGTTTTGGATGAAGAAAGTTAAATTTCTAGGCCACGTGGTTTCAACCAACGACATATCGGTAGACCTAGACAAGGTGTAAGCGGTAGCGAATTGGAATCAACCAACCACAGTAACATAGATTAGAAGTTTCCTTGGGTTAGTTGGCTACTATCGTCGGTTTATTCAGGATTTCTCTAAATTAGCAAATCCGTTGACTAAGTTAACCAAGAAAGGAGAGAAGTTTGTATGGGATGATCAATGTGAGAAATCATTCCATGAATTAAAGAAGAAGTTAACCACTGCACCCGTTTTGATCACTCCTATCCATGGGGTAAGGTACACAGACGCTTCGCGAAAGGGACTGGGCGTAGTGCTGATGCAAGAAGGACGAGTAGTTGCATATGCTTCTAGACAGTTGAAGTCACATAAACAAAATTATCCTACACACGATCTGGAACTAGCAGCGATCATGTTTGCACTAAAAATATGGAGGCATTACCTGTACGGGGAAAATTTTGACCTGTACTCTGATCATAAGAGCCTCAAATACATTTACACCCAGAAAGAACTGAACCTTAAACAAAGGAGGCAGTTATAATTCCTCAAAGATTATGACTTTCAGTTACAGTATCATCCTGGTAAGGCTAACGTGGTAGTTGATGCACTGAGTAGAAAATCCCGCAAACAGGATGAGGATATGGCACAGATGTGTCAGCTAATTCACTCATATAATCCGGTATTGCGACAAATGACAAACAAGCTTATCTATATGCTATAGTCTGTCAAACTGACATCTTACGCTGAATCAGAGATGAGCAAAAGAATGACAAGTGGATTACAAATTTAATTGAAGGTGTTAAACAGGGTAAGCATACAGATTTTAGGTTAGATTTAGATGACGCATTGAGACTAGGAAACAGGATATGTGTCCTGAATGTCCAGCAAATAAAAGACACTATACTGGATGAAGCACACCAGACTAAGTACACCATGCATCCGGGTGGTGATAAAATGTATCAAAATTTGAGAAAAAACTACTGGTGGAGAGGCATGAAGAGAGATATCGCTAGGTATGTCTCTAGATATCTTACCTATCAACAGGTCAAAGCTGAACATAAGAAACCGTTAGGTTTGTTGCGACCTCTTCCAGTTCCAGAATGGAAATGGGATAATATAACCATGGATTTCATTAGCGGCCTACCAAGGAATCAGAAGGGCGAAGACACAATCTGGGTCATTGTAGATCAACTAACAAAGGGCGCACATTTCTTCCCTATTCGATCCTCAAACTCAGTGAGTAAGTTAGGCAAATTATATGTTAAAGAAATTGTGAGACTGCATGGAGTTCCCAAAACTATTGTATCAGATTGAGACTCCAGATTTACTTCCCAATTTTGGCAAAGTCTACAGAAGGAATTGGGCAGTAGACTCATGATGAACACTGCGTTTCACCCACAGACCGATGGACAGTCAAAAAGGGTCATTCAGATACAGGAAGATATGTTAAGAGCGTGTGCTCTTGATTTTAAAGGGAATTGGAGCAAATATCGGCATTTAGCAGAATTCGCTTATAATAATAGCCATCAGGCAAGCATTGGAATAGCTCCATATGAGGCACTGTATGGTAGACCCTGCAGGTCACCATCATGTTGGGCAGAGATTGAAGATCATGTGCTTACTGGACCTGAGATGGTGGAGGAAATGACATTGAAGGTAAGGCAGATCCAAAAAAGATTACTAACCGCTTAGAGCAGGCAAAAGAGCTACGCTGACAGGCGAAGAAAACCCTTGGAATTTCAACCAGGCGATAAAGTATTTTTGAAGATTAGTCCTCAAAAGGGAATTAAACGTTTTGGAGCTAAGGGTAAGTTAGCACCAAGATTCATCGGTCTATTTGAAATACTGAGATGAATTGGTGATTGTGCATATGAGTTGGATCTGTCGGATAGATTTTCCTCAATCCATAATGTGTTTCATATTTCGATGCTGCGGAAGTACGAACCAGATCCATCGCATGTGATTCAATGGGAAGACATTATACTCCAAGGCAATGCGACCTATGAAGAACCAGCAGTTCGTATTTTGGATCGGAAGATACAAAGCCTTCCGTTGGTGAAGGTTCTGTGGAAGCATCATAATATTGAGGAAGTGACTTGGGAATTAGAAAGTGAGATGCAAAAGAAGTATCCACAACTTTTCACTAAAAATGTGGAATAGGAGGTGTCTACTATGTGCACTATGTAAATTTTGAGGATGAAATTTTTTGAAGGGGGTTAGATTGTAACAACTCCAAATTTTGTAGTCTATGTACAAAGAAAAATAAGATAAAATAAAATAAAATAAATTTTGAAAATGATATAACTTATGCTAAGGACAAATAAATAAAATAAAATTTAAAAATTATATGACTTAAAGAGATTTAAATCAGATACTCATTAATCATAAAAATGCTGAATTTATGAATTGGATAAAGAAATAAGATAAGTAAATAGAAGGAAAATCACGATTATGAAATAAAATTAGGCATAGTAAACCAAACTTTGAATTGCGCAGAACCGAGCGGGAGAGAACGAAATTCTAAACCAGAAAATTCAGGTTTCTTTGAATCCAGTCGGTGAAGAGATGGATCGGGAACATTCAAGGAAGCGTTTTGGCAGTGAGCCAGAGAGGTTAGAGAATAGTCTCCGTTGTCTATAAAAAGGGGAAGACGGTCGGAGGAGCTGAGCTACAGACAGACTGGATGCTGGTCAATGAACTGAACTGGTGCAATTGAAGAAGAAGAAGAAGACAGCTGAAGAAGAAAAGAAAACGTCCGGAAGGTTGGTTACAAAAGAAGAAAGTGTAGACTGGGTTGAGTGAACTGAGGAACCAGAATTTATATCAGAAATTCTGGGTTGGAAACTGAAATAGAGCACTACTGGTGGTGGTAGCTAAACGGGAGCATAGGAGGTTCTAGATAAATTGGGTTTTGCTGCTGCAATCAAGAATAGGGGAAAGGCAGTGATGAAAGAATTCAGCTGAACACACAGCAGACCGGAAGATTGAAGCAGCTTGTTTTTAGTTGAACAGAGTATTGGTTACAACATAGAGGAAGGAAAACAAGGGAAGTAAGAAGCTGATATTTGATTTCAGTCCTCTAGTTTGCATTGAATTACACCTGGTTGAGATAGTAGAATGGCTGATCGGTGAGGTCACTGATAGTGATTCAGTGGGTAGCATGATTGAACGCAAGAACCAAGGACATGTAAATTCTGGACTTTCTATTAAGTGAAGCACGATCTAACTCAAGCAAAAAATTGAGGATCTTGCTGGAATTCATGGTGAAACTGAAACGAAATTGAGGGAAGATTCTTGGTTTGAAACTGCAGTATAGTCTGGCATTGCGGAATTGAAGTAGAAGAGAACCAGAATTCTGGTTTGGGGACGGAATAGATAGGGAGGAGAGGAATTTGAAATCTGGTAGGAACGTTCCTCATCAACTTGTGGGTGACCAAAATAACGAGGTAAGGAAGTTACAAAGATTTTGATTAATGTGATTTCAGTATGTTTATTTAATAATGAAACTATAGTAAGGTTTATCAATATAACTTGAATTAGAATCTAATATAATGCAAATAAATTGATATGCATCGGTTAGAACCATAAAGTTTTATAATGACAAAATACTAAGATTTGAGGAACAAAATTAACTAATGTATTTCCATTTATTTAAGTATTTAAATTAAGTAGAAAAAAATTAAAAATCATTATTCAAGTACTTAATTATTAAAGTAGTTAAGTATTTAAATTAGGAAATCAAATGAATGATAATTATTTGAATTAGCTCTATAAATGATCTTAGTAAAATTCTAAGAATAGCGAGAGATTAAAATTCTCAACTCCGAATAAAACGAAAAACTTGACAAATAGAAGTCTTATTTTGTTCGTAATTATTCTGTAAATGATTTAGTTATAACAACAAGAATAAGAAATTAAAGAACACTTTATTTATTAATGGTAGGAAGAGATCTCCAAAATTATATAATTTATCGAGAAAATTTTTAGTAGGAAAATTAATAAGAAATATTGATTGAGAAGTCATCATAATATAATTACTTTTGCAGATAAATTTTCTAAGACGATCGCTAACGACGAAGAGGTAGAGAAACGTCTGAAAGTTTAGGTGGGCGTGATTCCTTCTCTCACTCGTATTATGCAAATTTTTAATTCAAAGCATTTGTCTGGTAGATTAGAATAAATCACAGTATTAACTTGCTTAAATTTGATTGTCTTGAGTGTTCGATGAATGGATAACTTGTTATTAGATTTCATTACATGCATTCCAAAAGATTTGATAAATATTCTTCATTCATTCCCTTTAATTGAAGTTTCAACATATTTCTAAATTGCTTAGATGTTACGTATGCATTGAATTATGGTGTTTGTTTTGTTACAAAAATTAAAATAAGATTAAACGATCATTAAGAACCCACATACTGGTGCGATCGACGAGCCCGAGGCAGGTCGAGGTGACATCTGCTATATGTCACCGTTCGAGACCATCACGCCGCAAGGCGGATCGTAAGGATTCCCAACCGTAGCTGTTGGTTATAGCTAGTAGTCTTTGGGAGTTAGTACGAGGCTGCAATAAGTACCCTCTCTTAGGCTGTGACATTAAGGACTTGACTGATTTTAGATAGTTTCTCGAGACTTTTTATGATTAGACAAGATTATAGGGAATATCGAGAAGCATCTCAACCTTCTTCCGGTCTTAGACTACGATTAAAACAAATAAATGTTTGAAACGCTTAATGTGTGCAAGTGTTTGCAATGTTTTGAAATTGGTCTGTATAATGCTTGTGGTGTGTAGGGATGATCCATTGTGCTTTCGAGCTCACCCAATATTTATTTTACAGGTAACCATAGAGACAAAACTTTACTAGACGTCACTTTCCACTGAGTTGTCTTGTTTTCGAAACCTTTGGGTAATAGTCTTTCCTTTTGCTAAAATATGTAAGCTTCGTAAGTATTTTGTTTTTCCCTTTTTGCTTTACTGACAACATGTAACTAAATGTTCTGGGAATGTACAAATGGAAACTCTTTTGTGACAAATGTTTAAGACTCACTGGAGTTTTTGAACGAAGTTTTGTTTCGCTGCATGTTTTTGTTCGTATTTATGATTTAATCTTATTTTGTTTAAAATTTATTTGTGAAATTATGAAAGAATTAAGTACCATTTCGATTTTCATCAAACGACGATCCCCACGTGAGACGACACGTGAACGGAGGTTCGGTCGAAACTTGGGGTGCTACACTAGTCACCTTTGGTCAATTGGTGCCCAAATTGGGTCAACATAGGCCATTTTGGTTAAGATGGGGTCAAAAGGGTCAAAATCCCTAGTTCCCATCACTTAGGCACATCTTTAGCTTATGGCCCTAATTGCGCAACAATTTTTTCAATTTTTCTGTGGGCAATCCGTACATCGAATTTGACACAAATTTTTCAGATCTGTTCTAGGCTCCTCAAGTCTTCCCCAAAAGTTTAAATCATGATTTTAGGACTTCATTTGATAGCGCTTTTAACTGAGATATCAGGGTTTTTGTGTTCTCAAATTTTATGTGAAAGGAAGTGACTGTTTGCCTAATTGACCCACTTATCCATATTAGAATGCTCTAAAATTTGGTAGGCATAATCTAGACATACATATAAATCCAAATTTCAGTTGAATCACAAGAACTTCTGGGTTTACACTTCCTAGCAGCAAATTTTTCGAATTTCCTATGATCAATCCAACTGTTGGATTTATTTAAAAATTTTCAGATTTGGTCTATTCTTCCCAAAAAGTTACCATAATTTTATTTTACAATTTTTGGATCTCGTTTGTTATGTTTTCCAATAGTGATATTAGGGCATTTGGTTTCCTCGGATAGCATGTGACAGACAGTCACTAAGTGCTCCAACTGACCTACCTTCTAAACTCAGAATGTTATGAAATTTGGCATGAATATTCTAGGCATATCCCATAGCCTTTTCACCAAATTTCAGCCCAAAATAATCATTTTTGGCCATTCAATTGGTTCTTCACATTTCAGTCCTGAAACAGGTTTTTCAATTTCCTGGTTTTGTAAGCTTTTTAAATGCCTAATTTCCCTCCCTACAGCACTAATCCGAGGGTCTATTTTACTGATTTTGAAAGGTTTTAGATCCCCGAACACTAGTCTATTAAGTATCATCTAAAACAGTAAGTATGCATAACCCTATTCACCCTCAATTACAAGTTCCATCATAGCAAACCTAAGGGATTTTTTTCAGAAAATATTCTAAGTCCTAGAATCTTAACTGATAAGGCAAATTGGCAAGTATGGTAAATCATACTTACAAAGGGTTATGGTTCCAACTTTATACGTTCTTGTAGTCCCCAATGTGATCTTTAATCACTCCAAAATTTGGCCTGATCCGATGCTCCTATCCACTTCAACTTGTGGTTCTACTTTTCTGCAACACTACTGTCACAATTGGCAAGCAGTCCACTTTGTCCCTATTTTTGACACATTTTTAGAGTTTTTTTGCTATTTTGTACAAAATGAAAGTTAAAGTAGATGCTTCAAAATTTACAACAAGCTATTATACGTCCAAAACAGACCTCAGATGGGTGACGAACCGGCTCCACAAAGTTCAAATCAACACATAGTTTTAGTTTTCTGGGTTTCCAAGTGTTGAACATCCCGTTTTCTCAGCTGCTTTCATCTCTGCTGGTCGAGCAATGGTGGCCGAGGCTTGTATGGACTTGATGAGGAGTATGAGGGCTTTCCAATGAGTGGTCTCTTGCTCAGTTTGGCTAAAGGACGAGGGAGAACCAAGTTGCTGAAGTTGGTTTGTCAAACATGGAGATAACAACAAAAATAGTGGTTTTGTTGCATGATTGGGGGGTTCTCTTGCATGACAACACTTCACCATGTGGCCATCCACATGGCTCGTTGAGTTGCCTGCGAGGTGCACACATGTTCATCACCTGCTACAGCTGGTTTCTCACTAGAAAAAAGAGGAAAGAGGGGGAAAGGAGAGGGGAGAGAAGGAAACGGCGGGGGGGAGGGGGGGGGGGGGCACTGGGTCGGCCAAGTGCCAACCCAGCCCATAAGGGCTATTTGGCCCGTGCCTTGTGCGAGGGGGGCACTGGGTCGGCCAAGTGCCAACCCAGCCCATAAGGGCTTTTTGGCCCGTGCCTTGTGCGACCCACCCAGAATGGGCTTGGGAAGTCCAGGCCCAGTGCCTGGGCTGCCCAGGTCTGTATGCAAATATTTTTTTTTTTAATTCCCCTATTTCTTTGTACATTGACTGATACATATCAAAATTCTACATTTTTTCCTAAAATCTTCAAAAACTCATTTAATCCTCATTTCTCAGCAAAATCTTCCATCATGCATCATTTTCTATTATTTATACAATTATTTTATCAAAAATTAAATAATCCTCCAAAAATCACACTTTTCTCCCAAAAATTCCATTAATTACTTTAAAATTTTCATAATTATTCCAAAAATCCAATAATCAATTCCAAAAATTATTTCGCTCAAGAAATCATGTTTTCGCTATAATTCCACATATTTTCTCCTCAAATTTACATTTTTTTCATTATTCTCATTTTTCTTCAATAAATAATATAAAATTGAAAAAAATTGAGGTAAATCCTTGTATTTCCATTAAAAATTTTAGAAAATACATACGTCGGACTCGAATATTTTTGTGTATCAAAACATGGGTCATCACAGCCTCCCCTCCTTGTAAGAAATTTTATCCTCGAAATTTCCAGTGATACAGATAATACAAGTCAAGGAGCAACACTCATCATCTCAGGGTAGTGGCGGATCATTAAGTCCTCCGTCTCCCATGTATCCTACTCAGCACCATGGAACTGCCAGCGCACCCGTACCATCGGTATCTCCTTGTTGCGCAACCTCTTCAAAGCTCGATCTATAATGGCCACAAGCATCCCGTCAAATGTACAATCATCTCGCAGCTCAATATGCCACCAATCAATAACATGTGAGGGATCGGGGTCATATTTCCTCAAATAGAAACACAGAATACATTACGCACGCGCGATAGCTGTGGCGGTAAGGCTAGCCGATAGGCAACAGGGCCTATCTTCTCAAGGATTTCAAAAGGCCCAATAAATCTTGGTGGGAGCTTCCCTGAAATCCCGAATCATGTTTGCCCCTTATGAGGTGAAATATGGAGGAGGACATGGTCACCAACATCAAACTCAAGAACCCTTCTCCAGTTATTCGCATAATTTTTCTATCGATCTTGAGCGGCTTTCATATTCTGCCTAATCCTCTGTATCTTCTCATTCTGCTCCTGTATGAAGGCAGGGCCTAAGACTGCTCTGTCACCTATCTTAGCCCAGCAGGCGGGGGACCTGCATGGTCGACCATATAATGCCTCAAACAGCGCCATCCCAATGATCGATTGGTAGCTGTTATTATAAGCAAACTCACATAGAGCCAAGTGATCCTCCCAGCTACCACCAAAATCCAAAATGCAAGATAGCAACATATCCTCAAGAATTTGAATCACACGCTCAGACTAGTCATCAGTCTCTGGATGGAATGTTATACTAAGGTTCACCCTCGTCCCCAACTGAGTCTGCAATGCCTGCCAAAATTGAGACGTGAACCTTGCGTCTCTATCAGACACAATGGATAGGGGAACCCCATAGAGCCTCTGTAATACCTCATAACTTTGTCAACAAAGAATTACGAATGAAATAAAATTCATTGAGAAAAAAAAGTATTGGAGGCAAATGAAACCTTAGCATCAAGATGATCTAACTAATGATATAAGGTTAGTGGAATTATCAAATATTAATTAATTATGCAATTATGGAATTATCCAATAAGTAGAGTGAATTATATAATTATTCGTATCCTCTGAAAATAAAAATATGAGATAAATCCATAGAAATAAAAAAATGAAAAATAATATAAAGAAACATAAATTATTAATTGTTGGCAATGTTAATAAAATAGAAAATAAATAAAATAAATACAATATTAAAGAAATGGAAAGGAGAAAATATTAGAAAATTAATAAAATGGAAAGACATGTGCAAAAATCTATGTTTACATCAATTAGAAAGTATGTAATTGGCAATTTTCGGATAATAACAACTTTAAAAAGCAAATTTGGTGATTAGAAACTGCATCCAACGGCTCAAACTCGATCTGTCTAATCCAACGAATGAAATCAAAGCCCAAAATAGTGCTTAGGAGCACCGAATCACTGAAATCCAACGGCCCAGAATCGATCAGCCTAATCTAACTCTTTGGATTCGCTTCGTTGATCGTGAACAACATTACACTCGAGGTTAATCATGCGGCCTGGATTAGTGTTCACGATTTGATGTTGCACTCGAGGTCCATCCAACGGTGAAGATCAAAGCCGTTTTGGTAATCATGATCCAGTGCTGCGCTCGAGGTTGATCAACGATCCACAGTGAATTCGTTAATCTCGATTGTGATTCAGTGTTGAGCTTGAGGATGATTGACGATCCACGCAAGTTTTGTTGATCGTGAACGGCCATGCTGCAATCGAGGCTCATCGGACGAACGAGATCTAAGGTGCCTGATCATGTGCTACGATCGAGGAAATCTGACAGACCACAGTGAATCCGTTAATCTTGATCACGATCTGACTGCTGCGATCGAGGATCATCAATGGCTCAGCTTTAATGCTCCGATTAATAATTGAAAAATAACGTAAAAATTCAAAAAAAATCTAAAAAAATTTCAAAAGAAAATCAGAAAAAATGTTTCTAAATTCCAAAAAAAAAGTCAAATACATTTGCTATTTTCCTATCCTTGGGGGACACGAAATTTTGAAGAATTGACAAGTTTCCTACAAGGAGAACACCATAAACTTGCCATTCTATGCCACTTTAAACTCTATATAAACCC
>JAJIYU010011021.1:0-15651 GCA_030144865.1 Tinospora cordifolia
TAATTATATGCATTTTTTCTATGTACATATTCTCCTAATATGTAATATTAACATTTATTATGTTAACATACACCTTATTTACTCACATATTAGTCAATACGTGTATTTATAGTTTATTTTTGTTTATTTATTTTACTAAACCTTAATTTTTCATTTAATTATCAAATTAAGGTTTTATTTGTTTAATTTTCACTATAACTCTGATTTATTTTATTTTTCATGTGTTATCCCACAATTTGCACTCAAAAGAATTTTAAAATTAATTTATTTAATTATTTAACAAAATTCTAGGGTATTACATCTAGGCACCAATAAGATATGATACTCGACGTACTTATTGGTGGTCAAGGATGAAGCAAGATATTGCGGCCTTCATGCAGAGATGTGACACATGCTAGCAGGTTAAGGCTAAGCACTAGAGACCTAGTTGTTTGCTACAGCCCTTGGCTATTCTTGAGTGGAAATGGGAGCACATACCATAGACTTTGCGATGGAGTTATTTCTGATTCAACGGAGACAGTATTTGGGTTATTGTGGACAGATTGACTATAATACCCTAAAAAATTTATGCAAAATAAAATGAAATGATAAATGAAACCAAATTCATTTCAAGAATCAATTAGCAAGTTTAATTACTCAAAAACTTCTCAAGGAAATGAAAATTAAGAAAAAGAAAACATGAAATGAAATGAACACCTCACATAATTTGGGCATCCGTGATTCATTTCATTTGTCCAATTAAGGGTTCATTTGCTTAATATGTTTAGTGGAATGGGAATTAGGAAAGAAAATGAAGAGAACCCTAGCTAAACATAAGTTATGAATTTTTGTTCATTTCATGTGAACCCAAAAGTGTGAGACAAAGGCTTAAAATGCTAATAGGCATGGCGCACCCAAGGGTGGAATGAGAAATTCCTTAATTGGCCTAGGCATGTGCATTGCACATGAGCAAGGCCTAGCCGTCTTGGTGCATGATTAGAAACCCTAAAAGATGATCCCATGCACACAAGCTACAATGATTATGTGCCCCCCAACTTGATGTCCAAGAAAGCAAGAAAAAAAAAGGAAAGTTTCTAAAACTGATTTGGGAAGTTGCTCATGTGTGGTCAATAGAGAAAATAGAAGGTCCAATGTGCCATGATCATGTGCACACTAAGCCCATGCACACAAAGACGTCCAAGAAGTCAAAATAAGAAGGCATAATCCAAATTAGAAAGTTTCTATGCTCACACTATGGCGCCAAAAATAAACCATGCAAAGTGTCAAGTTTATCCTTGTTTGGTGAGCATTCACAAAGAAAAGGAAATATTGCCTTACTCATATGATTTCCAAGAATAGAAGTTGCTAAAAAATGTTTCTAAACACCCAAGAAACAAGATTAGAAGTTTCTAATTCAAGAATAGAAGTTGCTAAAAAAATGTTTCTAAACACCCAAAGAGCAAGATTAGAAGTTTCTAATTTAAGAACAGAAGTTGCTAATCATTGTGTGATCTCTAATAGCTGGACGTGCAAGAAAAGAATCAAATCAAATCAAATAGGTTTCCTTGCCCATTTTGACACTCATCAAACTATTGCACACAAGTGAATAAATTGGAAAGTTTCCTATGAGGACAAATTAGAAAGTTACCAAGATGATTCTTGAGCAGAAAAGAGAATAAACCGCACTTAGAAAGTATCTCACACTCATAAGAAAAAAATGTCAAAACCATGCAATCTTGCTCATGCATGATGCCAAGAAGGGATTCAATCCAAAATAGAAAGTTGCCAAAATGTTGCACAAATGAGTGGAAACCAAATCAGCCCACATTCCAAACTGTGTGACACTCAATATATGCATTCTAAAACGTCCCCATGGAGAGATGGAAAGATTCCCTAGTGTGAGCATGCCCAAACCATCCCACAGTGCTCTTGAAACTCTATATAAAGGCCCCCCTGTGCTCACTTTTTCTTCATCCCAAAGCAAGAGCTGACAAGTCCCTCTTAATCTTTTTAAGCCTTCTTCTTAGCACCCCTTGTCACTTCTTTTTTGTTCTTGAATGCTCTTAAGTGAGAAATTAATATTCTTGAATAGTTTAGTGTTCTTGAAGTGCTTTAGCTGTGGAAACTCTACCGAATTTTTAAGAAAGTGCAAAATAAAGTAGAAGTGATTTCAAAAACCCCCTCTTTACTAGTTTGAATTAATATCATGTTCATGCATGTTTTAAAATTGTCTGTTATACATATTCCAATTTCAGTCCATTCACATGATTTAACTTTTAGTTTGATACATATGTCATGTTTAAGTATTCATAAAACCATGTCACGCTTAGGCTAATTTTAAGATATGATACATGCAACAGATGTTTTTATGCTTTCATGATGCTAACATGCTAAATTTTAATTCTTTTATGATTCATGATTATTAGAATTCAAATAAAAGATTAATGATATTATGAACCATGTACTGTCATAATGATCCCAAGGGATACTATAGGTGTTCTTTACATATGCTATGTTTATTTGAGTTGCATATACTGTGTGTATATGGGTATAGCACAAAATACTTGGACTACGAGCAAGGGACCCTAAATCGAATGGAATGTGACATAAAGAATTATTTTTCCACTCAAGGGAGGTATTTTGATAAGAACATCAATGGATTGGACCGCCTTTTAGTCTAAAATACAATTGAAAATAAGAAACTATTTGAAATGCCTAATATATGCAAGTGTTTGAATTTGAAAGTGTTACTAGTTTGAATTAGTAATTGGTTTTTTTTAGAATAATTCATTGGGCCATGTGTTCACCCTTCTTCCTTAATCTTTTCAATAAATTGAATTACATGATGAAGCTTACTAAGGATTTAGATTGCTTATTTTTAGAAAGTTTTTATTTTTATTTCTAATCTAAGGGCATGTTGCCCAAGTTTTGAATAAGTTAGACTTCTACTAAAATAGTTTCTATTTTAGAGTTATGTACTCTCTTTCTTTTAATAGTTTAAATTCAAGTTATGTACTTATTTCATTTAATTTAAATAATGAATAAAGAAAAGGTTCTTTATCTCTTTGTGTTGTCTTATTGAATTAAATTAAATAAATTGGGTTGTGTACTCATAATGTTCAATAAGAATTAAGATATAGGAATTAGAAAGGCAAGTTGTGTACTTGTAATGTAACACCAGCCTAGTTCGCCTTGTGGATAAATCCAATTGAAAGTCGTGGGGTTTGGGGTGTTACAAGTATGGTATCAGAGCCTAGGCATTAGTTGAAAAACAGTTCCTAAGCAAACTTCAATCTTATCGCTCAATCTAGAGGTTGTTCAACCAGCTTATACAAGTAGTCAGAGTTGAAGAACACCTATAATTTCGATAAAAAAATAAGAAGGTAGAAAATTAGGGCAAGACTTTACTAGAAGTCAAAAAAGATGTCAAAGATGGTATCTTGACTAAATAGAGGTTGTTAGTTCAACCAGATTGAAACCCTAGGTCTAGGGAAAGGACGTAGAAACATGGATGTAGCCAAGGGTGGCACAGTGGATCAAATGCATAAAACTTTAAGACATAGGTTAAAAATTAAAAATGTGTGAGAATAGAATGCTTGCTTGGTTAAGACCTGAGATTAGGAGGATTCTATAACTATGGTTTCTATGTGCTATGCGACGCATACGAATTCGGGGTTATGGAGGAAGCCTGAACTTGGAGAATGATGGACCATGTTTGGTGAATGATCGATAACTTTGGAAGAACTTGTTTCCCTATGCTTGGCTGGTATAGGACAGTTAGGTATAGTGGGGCTCGAAAAACCTTAGCTATCGAGACATTTGCAAAATTGATTGTGTGTGGCAATCTTCTAAGTGGAAGGGCTAGAATGGTCAGGGACACTCAAACCTGGAAGCTTAGATAGAAACCTGGAATTTTGTTATGCTAGCATGAACTTGCATGATCGTATAATTGTTTGAAAACATGCCTTACTTATTTATATGTATATCATATGAAACCAAATCTTGTTCCCAAGGACAAAAAGAACTTAGAAGCATAAACCGATAGGCTACTGAACAAATCGAGAACCTAGATACATGAATCTAGAGTTATGATAGTATGAACGAAACGAAAACTAGAGAAGATGAACTAGGAAGAGTTCACGATGATCTTTTATGAAAAGTTCTTTCTTGAAGCGACACTGAGGATGTTACAGGGAGATTTTGTCTAGTTAAAGCAGAGGGACCTGATTGTAGCTAAGTATGAAAAGAAGTTTACTGAACTGGCAAAATTTTTGCCAAAGTTGATAAGGGAAGAAAGAATAAATGCCAATTGTTTTGTACAAGTTCTCGATATAGAGATCTAGAAGCTAGTAAGGACTCTGGACCTAAAGGCATACAAAAAAATCTTAGAAAAGGTTCTAACACTAGAACAAGAGCTTAACCTGGAACAAAGGTTGAAGTGAAAGACCTAAAAGCCCAAAATGAAAAAGATCGAGGAGCTTAGAAGAAAAGCAAGAATGGTGAGAAAACACCATAGAAATAGGGACAAACTAAGGACGAGTTTAACGAATAGGCCATGAGACAAAGACTGTGCTACGTGTGCAAGCAGAATGGTCATATTGCCAGAAATAGTCCAACTACACCTGCTCAGATTCCTCAGTAACAACCACCACAAGGAGTAGGTTAGAACGGTCATTCTCATGGTAGGCAGTAGCAATAGAACACCAATCAGGGGCAGAATTAGGGTCGTGGTCAGAACCAACCTAAAATGTTTGTTGTTGAGGCCCAAGAAGAACAATCCCTTGCTGTGGAAGGTACATTCCCACTATTTAGTGTTGTTGTGAGACTATTATTTGACTCAAGTGCCTCGAAATCATTTATCTCTGAAGAACTAGCTGATAGGTAACAACTTGTGATGAAAACACTACCCATAACTTTGAATGTGTTTACACCAATAGGGACCACTGTTACCTCAAAAAGAATATGTAGTTGTGACCTCGAGTTTGGGGATAAACTCATATCAATTGACCTATGCACCTTACCATTTTATGGCTATGATGTGATTTTGGGGGAGGATTGGTCAGACCAATACCAAACTCAAATAGATTGTCCTAAAAGGAAAGTAACCATAACCCTACCTTCGAAGAAACCTATAGAATTAATGAAGATATTTGGAGACTACCAAGGAGTCCAACCATAGCCATGTTAAATTGTTTGAAGTAGAAGGATGAGTTCGAAAAACTCTTAGAGGAGGACTCTATTGAATAGAAAAAAATCCAAGATCTGGCAATTGTTAGTGAGTACAAATACGAATTCCCAGATAACTTACCCGAACTACCACCTATTGGAGAATTAGAATTCAAGATTGAACTTCACCCTAGAACCAACCTAATAGCCATACCTCCTTACAAAATGGCACTAGTAGAACTGATCAAGTTGAAGTCTCAACTCGACAAGCTCCAAGAGAAAGGCTACAGTAGGCCAACTGAATCACCTTGGGAGCTCCTGTATTATTTATAAAGAAGAAGGATGGTTCCATGAGACTATGTGTCGATTACCGGAAGCTAAACCAAGCAACGATGAAGAATAAATAACCCCTACCAAGGATTGATGACATGTTTGATCAATTGAGAGGAACCATTCATTTCTCAAAGATTGATCTTAGGTCGGGTTATCATCAGTTAAGAATCAAGGAGTCCAAAATATACAAGACAGCATGCAAAACGAGATATAGACGCTTTGAGTTTACCATGATGCCCTTTGGTTTAACCAATGCCCCAGCAATATTCATGGATTTAATGGACCGAGTATTTAGACAATACCATGACCAATTTGTGGTTGTATTTATGGATGACATCCTGATTTTACTGTAAGATAGAAGTAGAACACTTAAATACAACCACAAATTATATGCCAAGTTTAGCAAGTATGAATTTTGGATAAAGACAATCAAGTTCTTTGGCCACGTAATATTAGCGGAAGGTATTTCTATAGACCCAGCGAAGGTGGAAGCTGTAATGGATTGGAAACAGTCAAAGATAGTTATAAAGATCAGGAGTTTCTTAGGCCCAGCTGGATATTACAGGAGATTCATCCAAGATTTCTCCAAACTAGCAAAATCTGTAACCAAGTTAACTAGGAAAGATGTTAAATTTACTTGGGATGAGAAGTGCGAACAATCATTCTAAGAACTAAAAAGGAGATTAACCTTGGCCACTATCTTAGTTATTCCAAC
Organism: Tinospora cordifolia; assembly: GCA_030144865.1. NCBI lineage: Eukaryota > Viridiplantae > Streptophyta > Magnoliopsida > Ranunculales > Menispermaceae > Tinospora > Tinospora cordifolia. Next base: position 6,194 of record JAJIYU010011021.1, read on the forward strand.
CCATGGTGTCACTTATGTCTTATATACGAATGCTTCATTAAGTGAACTAGGAGTAGTCTGGATGCAAGAGAAGCAAGTACTCGCTAATGCTTCGCGACAACTACAAGTCCATAAGAAAAATTATCCTACTCATGACCAGTTAGCAACCATTGTATTTGCCTAGAAGATTTGGAGACACTACCTTTATGGTGAGAAATTTGATCTATTTTCATATCACAATAGCTTGAAGTACATTTATACCTAGAAGGAGTTGAAACTCAGGCAATGGAGATGGATCGAGTTCTAGAAAGACTATGATTTTCAACTACACTACCATCTGAAGAAGGCCAATATGGTGGCTGATGCCTTAAGTAGAAAGTTCAACAAACAGGAGGAAGAAAAGGGCCAGACATACCACTTGATTGAAGATTCTAGGTTAGATGTAACCTTGAATGAAAAACAAGCCTATCTCTATAGTATGTCTTGCCAACTAGATCTTTTGCACCTGATCAAGGATGAGCTAAGGAAAAACAAATGGCTCACTAGTCTGATAGAAGGAGTTACATAGGGTAAGCATACTGACTTCAGGTTAGATGCTAAGAGTACCATAAGACTTGGTGAAAGGATCTGTATGCCCCAAAATAGACAAAGTAAACAGACCATACTAGATGAAGTTCATCAGACCAAGTATACGATGCATCGAGATGGAGATAAGATGTACCAAAACCTCAAAATGAATTACTAGTGGAGAGGAATGAAGAGAGATGTGGCTAAGCATGTTGCTAAGTGCTTAACTTGTCAACAAGTAAAAGCAGAACACCAAAAACCCTCTAGAATGTTACAACCACTCCCTATCCCTGAATTGAAGTGGAATAACATTGTCATGGACTTTGTTAGTGGTTTACCACTTTTCAATTTATAATTGCTATACAAGTTATGAATTAGAATTTCTATAGTGTTGTTTTTGATATAGGTGATAATTTATTGTATGACCCAAAACTAGTGTGTGTTTTCACTAAGAGTAAAACTACACCATATATATATATATATATATCATTGTATTTAGATCAACGAGTAGAATATAGATATGTACTTTATTTGTACTCATATATGCCTTAAGAATTTATATGGTAGTTGAAAGTCAACACATAGGGGGTATACCTATTAACACTGCAATTTTAGTTGTTGAGTACTGAAATATCCAAAATAAAATTTTGAACTTAATGACACTAAAATTAGGATTTTTAGAGGTCAATTAATTTATTAAATTCACATTTATGTGATTTGAGGATTAATTAATAAATATAGAAAAAAATGCATGTAGGATAAAATGATGCTAAATAATAAAAAAAATGTTATATAATGTTATATAACATTATGAAATACTTATTGGGAAAAAATGTATAATATAGGAAATAATTAAAATTTTTCTATGTACTGTATTGAACTGTCAAATTTATGAAAAGGTTGTGTATTGTGTACCAAAAGTGAAACACATCTCGACAATACAAATTTTTAGTATTTTGGGTCAATATTAAGGGCTTATTAGTATAAATTAACCTTATTGACCACGTTAACCCTGTTAATCAAACAGGTCAGTGAGTGTTAGGTCTAGTTAGAGTTGACTGTATTGACCAAATCCATAAATAGACCACAATTGACCGAGTCAATCCTTTGATTAACCAAGAACCATAAAGTTAGATTTGAGCCAAGTTTCATGTAGATATTAAGAAATCATGTTAATTACGCAGGATCAAACGTTAGCAGGACACGATCGATTATGAGAGGAGTACCAGGAGCTGAGCATCTTTATGAGTAGTGTTTTCTAATTTATCACTTAACTTGTTATTCTATTTATAAATGAAATGTTATTATATATTGAAATGCATTTACAATCTTTAAATGGGTTTTTAAATGAAAATGTGTACCGAGTCTCGAGGTCTGGGTATGAGTTAGGGTATTGAATGTGGTAAAGCATTGAGGACGAGTGGTCGTCGTACCTGGGGGTAGTTCTGGACATGTCTGTCAATTAGGCTCTCTTATAGAGGATCTAAGGTCGCCATGCATGAGGTATGAGCTGGTAGATCCCTATGATATGATATGAGAATATGTCTAACCGTCAAATATACCTGCTCGAGTGGATTTATTATTACCTTGTAGGCTATTGAGAACTTCAGCATGCGTTTTCAGCATTATAACCTTTTTCAAAATGGAAGGTGCACTACTGCATTGTGGATTTAGCATTCGTTAACTGTTGCATTCATTTGCATTATTATTATGTTCATGCATACATGACATTGTTTTATAGAATTCATGTTCTAAGTTATAGATTAGACTATATTACTCACTGAGCCATTGTGGACAAAATTGGCCCACTACTCTAACATTTCAGGTTCTTCTACTATGGACAAAGGGAAGAAAATGATTATCGCGTAGTGCGCATTTCTTTTAATTTGGTAGGTTTCTTCACGTGGTTTACTGTTTTGAGAGTTAGTATGATGTATAAGAAGTGAGGAAAACATTGTAGATATTTGACTATCACATTTTTGCTACTGCTACATAGGATAGACTGTACATAGATACTTTTTGTTTAAAAGAACAAAAATTCTACTACAAATTATTGTTTAGCTACTTTCATACCTCTTGTGATTAATCTGATAATGTTATGTATAGATAAGAAGGAGGCTTAACAGTGTTTTGATAAGCTCAGCTTGCGAGTGGGTTTGTTAGGGCACTGTATGAATCGGCTCACCCTTCACCCTAGGGAAGGGGTCTCGACAATGATGGTATCAGAGCCAAGGTTTTTCAATTGAGGAATAACAATTGTTGTTAACCAAGGGAACCTCAAAGTAATTGCAAAAGTTAGGAAAACCCCTGGAATGACTTAGAGTGACATAGCAGAATTATGGACAAAAAACTTTCTAACTTCTAATTGACAGGAAAAGGAACCAAGTGATAGTGGCCATATCATGAGGGGAGTTTGACTGTCATTGGGAGTTAGTGAGTTTTAAGGCTTAGAATTTGAACTTTGTGGATTTAGACCATCACTTGGACATAGTTACCTTAGCGCGTAGTTATTTTTGTTATCACTTAAAGTTTTGATCCGCTAAATTTGGGTAATTATGAAAGTTTAATGTTTTATGTAGACTAAAATGCCTCCTCAACGTGGGAGACCACGTAAGATCCCAGAGTCGGTGCCACCACCACCTCCGATTCAACCGAAGCAAGATCCCATATAGAGGCCCGAGACTATGATCAAGGCATTTGTTGAGGCTACTCAGGCCCAGACAATCTTATTGAAAGAGAGATTGGATAGGATTGAAGCTGAAAGACAGGGGGCTAAGCCAGCAACACCCCTTGCACTAGTTGTACGCAGGGTCGGAGCAGATGAGAGGGTTGTAGATTGCACAGAGGTAGATCCAATGAGATAAGGAGATGAGGTTACTGATGATCGTCTTTTGAAGAGGTTTTTGGATCTGAGATCCAAGGAATTCCATGGGGGTCTGAGTTTGGACACAGCAGAGAACTGACTTCTCAATATTGAAAAGAACGTTGAGACATTGAAGTTGTCAAAGGAGAATCGATTACTATTTGTTGTGCACATGCTTGAGGATGAGGCCGCCATTTAGTGAAAGACCACTCGATGTAACACACCAAGTCCCACTATGTGACGATATTGTCCCCACTTAGCCACGGACACACTGTGGGGTTTTGTTTTTGGAGAGACTCGAACTCGAGCCACCCCCAAAAGGCCTCGGCACTAGTGAACACTGACGTATGCACTCATAACCCAGTCTCAATTCTGAGGTTCAACCAATGTAGGATTATTACAATCCACCCCCTTGGGGCCATCTCGTCCTTGAGATGCACACCCGTTACACTCAGAGGCGGCTTTGATACCATTTTGTAACACACCAGGTCCCACTACGTGACGATATTTTCCCCACTTAGCCACGGACACACTATGGTGATTTTGTTCCTGGAAAGACTCAAACTCGAGCTACCCCCAAAAGGCATCGGCACTAGTGAACACCAGCGTATGCACTCATAACCCAGTCTCAACTCTGAGGTCCAGCCGTGTATAAATGGGCAAATTACTTCATAGGCCCATTTTTGAGAATTATTTTTGAGTGCTTATATTCTTGAAACAGCGAAGGAACATAAGAAGGTGGATTTTTTTACCATATGAGATGAGGACATGTCGGTGAGGGAGTATACCCACATATTTCTCCAACTAGATGTAACAACCCAACCCTCAAGACTTTTAATTTGAACTTTACCACAAGGCGAGCCGGCCAGTGTTACTTTATAAGAACACAACTTGACTTTTTATTTCAATCATTTCATGCCTTAATAGTATTTAAGAATACATGACTCAATTTAAGAATTTAATAAGACAATAATACAAGTGATAAAAAGAAATTCATAAACTTTATTAATTGAATAAAGTTGAACACGTAACTCAATCTTGAAGAAAAACTATCACAACGGAAACTTCAAAACTTGGACAACATACCATTACATAGAATTTAGACACTTTCTTAAAAAATAAAAAAAAAATAAAAATAAAAAAAAAAAAAAACCTTAACTAATATTTATGTTCTTCTTGCAAATCAATTTCTTGAAAAATATGAGGAAAAAGGTGAGCACATAGCCCAGTGGATCTTTTTCAAACCACTAAATTACTAATTTAGAATTAATAATGCATTCAAATTCAAACACTTGTAAATCATTAGGCTTTTCGTACAATATTTTGTTTATAGTTGTAAATTTGACTGAAAGGGTTTCAAAGACCTTGATGTTCTTTATCAAAATACTTCTCTTGAGTAAAAATACATTTTCTATGCCAAGTTTCATTGGATTTAGGACCTAACCCATATTCAAAGTATTTTGGAACATCACCCATGTGAACTAATCATGTGTAAACAACACCCACAGTAACCCTTATGTTCACTGTAACAATACGTGGTTCTTAATCTCAACAAATTTTATTAAGTCTCATAATCATGAATCATAAATAAATTATACTCATGAAAGATAAATAAACATAATCTCAACATGTTTAACATATAAATATTCAAAACATGAAAGTAAACACTTAGTATGCATCATGCTTTAAAACAAACCTAAATATGCATAACCTGAGCATGACATGGTTTCATGATCAACTAACATGACATACATGCAAATCTAAATTTTTAAACCATGTTATTCTCAAAAAATATGCATACTAAACTGAAATTAAACATGCATGAACATGGTATTAAATACTCAAGACAGTTGTAGTCCTCTGAAATTCGGCAAAACTTCGTTACTCAAGACTTTTTAAATACTCAAGACCACTCAAGAATAGTTCAAGATTACTCAAGAACTAAGGAGATTGCTAAGAAGAGGGTTAGAAAAAATCAAGAGGGACTAGCATGCTTTTCTTTTTTAGACAAGAAAGAATGAGAGCACTAGGGGGTTTATATAGAGTCTTCTAGGGGCAAGGCTTGTAATTTTTGGGCATTTTTCATATAGAAATTTTCTATTTTTATTGGGTCTTGGCAGCTCCAAATCAAACATTGGGTTTTATGATATTTTTTTTTGGGTTTTTGGTGTATTTTTCGCATTTTTTCCTTCTATTTTTTATTTTTCTCAGGTTCTTTTCGGTTTTTTTTTATTTGTCTTCCTAGTTTTTTCTTCTTTTTTTGTTTTTGGATTGAATCTATACCACACAATTTCAGTGAATTCGCCAAAATTGTGGCGGCACACGTTCACGTATGAGGTTTTTTCTTATATATATATATATATATATATATATATATATATATATATATACCTATTTATATGCATATTAAAATAATATTATATACATATCAAAACAACAAGTTTATAAATTAACACCTATTTATATGTAAATTCTATTATATATATCCCATATACATACTCCTATAATATGTGTAATATATTATAACTACACATCATATGATATTACGTTAACACCCATTATACTAACACACATATTATATAATATTTTTTTACAATCATAACGAATAGCTCTTCTAACGACTCTGAACTTTAGCCAACTTCTTTCGTATTAGTTTGACTTGGTTGTTCATTTCTTCCACCAAGTTTGGCCCAATAAGAACATGATCTTCAAGTTTGGCCCAACAAGTTGGTGATCTGCAGGGTCTTCCATAAAGAGCCTCATATGGAGCCATCTTGATACTTGCCTGATAACTATTGTTATAAGAAAACTTTGCTAAGTGTAGGTACTTGCTCTAGTTCCCTTTAAAGTCTAGAACACAAGATCTTAACATATCTTCTAAGGTCTAGATAACTTTCTCAAACTGCCCATCTGTTTGAGGATGAAAAGCAGTGCTCATGGTGATTTTAGTGCCCAACTCCTTCTGTAGGCTCTGCCAAAATCGAGAAGTGAAGCAAGATTCTCGGCCAGATACTGTCGTTTTGGGAACACCATGCAGCCTTACTATCTCTTCCACATATAGTTCTCCCAGCTTACTAACTTGGTCTGTGGATCTGATTTGTAGGAAATAAGCTACTTTGGTGAGACGATCCACAATCATCCAAATAGTATCTTCTCTTTTCTGATTCCTGGGCAAACTACTGACAATATCCATGGCAATGTTATCCCACTTTCATTTAAGGATAGGAAGTGGTTGTAACATTCTAGAGGGTTTTTAGTGTTCTGATGTTATTTGTTGATAGGTTAAGCTTTTAGAAACATGCTTAGCCACGTCTCTTTTCACTCCTCTCCACCAATAAGCCTTTCTAAGATTCTGATACATCTTATCTCCACCTAGATGTATCATATACTTAGTCTGACAAGCCTCATCTAGTATGGTCTGCTTCCTCTATCCATTTTGAGGTTCACTGATCCTTTCTGAGAGCCTTAGGACATTCTCAGCATCTAACCTGAAGTCAGCATGTTTAGCCTGTGTAACTCCTTCGATTAGACTAGTGAGCCATTTGTCTTGCCTTTTTCATCCCTGATCGGGTGCAGAAGATCTAGTTGGCAAGACATAGTGTAGAAGTAAGTTTGTTTTTTATTTAGAGTCACACCCAACCTAAAGTCATCAACCAACTAGTACATCTGGCCTTTATCTTCCTCTTGTTATTGAACTTCCTACTCAAGGCATCAGCCACTACATTGGCTTTCCCCAGATGGTAGTGTAGTTGGAAATCATAGTCTTCCAAGAACTTCATCCATCTCCATTGCCTAAGGTTCAACTCTTTCTGGGTGTAGATGTACTTCAAGCTCTTGTGATCTGAAAACAGATAAAATTTCTCACCATACAGGTAGTGTCTCCAATCTTCAGGGCAAATACAATGGTTGTTTTCTCTAGGTCATGAGTAGGGTAATTCTTTTCCTGGACCTTCAATTTTTGTGAGGCATAAGCGACTACTTGTCTTCCTTACATCAATATTGCTCTCGGTCCACTCAGTAATGCATCAGTATAAAGGGTAAAGGTAACACCATGGGTTGGAGTGACTAGGATAAGGGTCGTAGTGTATCTCTTCTTTAATTCTTGGAATGATTCTTCGCACTTGTCATCACAATTGAACTTAACTCTCTTCTTGATTAGCTTGGTCATAGGTTCTGCTAGTCTAGAGAAATCATGGATGAACCTTTTGTAATATCTAGTCAGGCCTAAGAAACTCTTGATCTTTGTAACTGTCTTTGGTTGCTTCCAATTTGTGATAGCGTTCACCTTCTCCGGATCTACAGAGATGTCTTCCACTGATACTACATGGCCAAGAAACTTGACCGTCTTCATCCAAAATTCACACTTGCTGAACTTGACATATAATTAGTGCCTTCTAAGGGTCTCCAACACTATTCACAAGTGTTCTGATTTTGTCTTTGAGTAAATTAGGATGTCGTCCATAAATACCACCACAAACTGGTCAAGATATTGTCAAAACACTTGGTTCATTAAATCCATGAATGTTACAGGGGCATTGGTAAAACCAAAAGGCATCATGGTGAACTCAAAGTGTCTATATCGCATTCTAAAGGTTGTTTTATGTATGTCAGACTCCTTGATTCTCAACTAATGATAACCCGACCTAAGATCAGTCTTTGAGAAATGAGTGGCTACTCTCAATTGATCGAATAGGTCATCAATCCCCAGAAGAAAGTACTTATTTTTTATTGTAGCTTGGTTTAGCTTCTGGTAGTAGACATAGAGTCTTGTGGAACCATCTTTCTTCTTCACGAATAGTACAGGAGCTCCCCAAGGTGACTCACTTAGTCTGATAAAGCCTTTCTTGTAATAAACCAAATTTTTATAATGCGTACACGTCGAAAATAAATTCTTAAATATATTAAATAAATATAAAAATGTTCAAAACATGATTTAAATATTTGTTATAATATTTATAATTAATAAAATAAATTACATTGGTTATTTTTAATATTGAGATTTTTCAACGCGTAAATAGTGAAAATAAATTTTTAAAAATATTAAATAAATATAAAAATAACCAAAAATAGGATTTAAATATTTATTATAATGTTTATTAAAGAAATAAAATAAATCATGTTGGTTCAAGTTGGCGAAAAATCAGAAACTAATTTTGATAGCTATGGGGGTTTATTGAACTAATTTCGAAAAAAAAAAGGGAATTGGGCAAAATTTTTCTCTATAAACAGTAACCATAGTTACTGTTCATGTGCGCGTACTGTTCATCCAAGTTACTGTTCATCCCTTTTAAAAACGGAAAACCAGAGGAACGAAAAAAAATCAAATGGAAATTCTAAGAAAATTTGTGATTTTAGAGTTTTTGTTCTTGATCATCAGAGATCCGATTTTTGCCCGGAGACAGTCAAAATGATCAAGATCAAGTATAGAGCAATCCTAAGCATCTAAGGTAAGATTTTAAAGCTCTAATCTGAATTCTATAGTCTTGATTGCGAATTTGATTTGAGGGTTTCAAATTTGAGATTTTTGATGTAAATAACGATCTGAAGCACAAAGAGCTCAGATCTAGCTTGCTTGTTGTAGAATAAGTGATTCTAAACTAGATTCTGTGAATTTTGACTGTTCATTTGTAATTTTTGACGGATCTGCGAGTTTTGATTGAATCTGGCGAATTCGAAGGTGCAAATCCTTTGATAGGCCATAAAACTCGATCTGTTCATCCTTTGAAGTAGCAGTCAGAATTAAAAGTGTTTAATACTTAGTTTGGAATGCGTGGACTGTATTTGTGCGTGTAGTTACGGAGAAATGAAATTTGGGATTTTTGAAGGGGGAAAATTCTTTGATACACAAATAAAACTCAATCTGAGCTTAGTTGGAAGCTAGGCTCAATACTAAAAGTGTTCAGTTATTCATGTGGGACGTGTAGACTATGGTCTCGCTTACTGTTATTGAGAAATGAGGAAAGCTAAAAAAATTGCCTAGTTTTGAACTGAGAATTTAACTAAAAATTCTCAAATAATTTTGAATGAGCTTTAGAGTAAATTTTTGATG
>JAJIYU010011022.1:0-15598 GCA_030144865.1 Tinospora cordifolia
TATTTGGCGAGTGATGATTCTGGGTATGTTAGTGGGCAGAATGTTGTTGTTGATGGTGGGTATACTGCATGGCATCAGTCTTTTGGGATGTTCTGATTCGATTGATCGAGTCATTGGTTTCGGTGTGTTATTTGGTGAAATTAATTAAGGCGTAATAATACTCTGTTTCCATTCAAGATTTTTCCCCAATTTTTATTCAACATGTTTTTTTCTGGGGATCTGCCGGTCTGTTTTCAAAAATTTTTCTGTGGTGTTTGCGTGTGAAACTGTGACTTGCCCACCACCACTCTTTTGTGGATGTGTCTCCGAGAATCTGATGTGAAAATTGGTAGATTTGATGAAAGAATACCTACCAATCATTAATGTGAAAATTGCCGTCAAACCACTAAAAATTAAGTGATTAATAAAAAAAATTTTAAGTTTAACTGCACAGAGTGAGTTCCTTTTTTTTTTTTATGTAATTTTAAGACGGTTCATATTAATAAAAAAAATATTATTGGAGTTGCTTTTAATCAAACTACTATGAAGACGAGGCCTTTTTTTAATGTATTTCATAAAGTTTTCAGCATAGACAGAACACTCAATATTTGTTTTTAACTGTTTTTGAGTTGGCACCTAGACAATGAGTTGGGTCGCTCATTGTCCAGACGCATAAAGAATACCCTTATATTAAATTTTTAACGATATTGCTCAATGTGTAAATTCAAATTTTAATCAATTTTTTTTTTCTTTATTGTCAACAAATTTTAATCATGTTAATTGAGAAAGCTAATTTGGTCAGATCTACAATTTTTTGCATTTTTTGGGTCGTTCCATCCTTTAATTACTCTTTAAATCCTTTATCTCAAGAATGAGTTAATTTCGTCTTACAATTTTCACATCTGCCACGTTGCTCCTCTTTAATTGCCTTATTTAACTTTGATGGTTTACAATTTCATTGGGAGCTAAAAAAACTAAGAATACATTAAAGTAACTAAAATATTTGTGGAATTTTTAGCTTTATTATTTTATTTTATGTTTTAATGTTGAGCGTATGATATTAAATTTCAACAATTACTTTTTATAATATCTTTTTTACCATCATAAAAACTGATTTATTCTTGTCAAAATAACATAACTATATCTTTTTTTTAATAATTATATATATTCCGTTGAATGTGCTACTCATATAGTAATTATATTTCTTCATAATGTTGCTGAAAACTATTTTAATCTTTACTTTAATTCAGTTAATAAACCTTATCCGTCTCTCACTGGCCGGTCAAAACTATTTGGGGGCTGGGGGAGTATTTACATAAGAGGGCCTTCTTTTATTTTAAATTATGTCTTTTATATATTAAAATGCAGAACTCCTTTAATAAATGTTTTAAATAATTATTAAAAAATTTATACAAATATCAAATAGCTCAGAGTTAAGAAATAAATAAGTTTATAATTATAATAATTTTAACTTTGTACTTAATAGTAAAATTATTTATAAAATTAGTAAGAAAATAAAATACAAAATTATTTTTAAAAATAAAAATTGGCAAATATATATATATATATATAGTTGTTACACAAGATAAGAATGTGATTATATTCTAATATAAAGGTACTTAAATATAAAAATATATATATTGTTATAAATAATTATCTTGAATGCTTTTATAACCCATACAATTTAATATTTTGTAACCCCTTAATATTTAAGATTTTATAACCCTTATGTCCAAATTAATGAATTATTTAAATATTGTAATTATGATTGATGTAACCTCTCATTCCTAAAATCTATATAAAGGGGTGCTTACATTGTAAAGTTTGTACCAAGGTTGAAATTCAACCTATTATCAAGAGAATGAAAAGTTCTCTCTATTTTCTATTTTCTTAAGTTTGTCTTCTAGTAGTTTCTTGATCTTCTAGTAGTTTTTTTTTATTTCATAACACGTTATCAGCACGATCACGCTCTCGATGAAAATATCTTGAAGATCCAAGAAACAACAACTTCGAAGGTGAAAATTTGAAGCTATGTTTTTTAATTTGTAAGATTGTTTTTTATATTATTATTTGAATATTGATACGTATATTTTGTATATATGTATGATTTAGTATAAATTATATATAATATCATTGATTAAAAAAGTATACTCTGTAGTTACGTCTTGTACGATATTCTACATCAGAAATCAAAAGTCAAAATATTACAAATGAATATTGATTTGATATATAATAAATTACTTTTGTTTTATTCTTGATTTTTATAATACAAACAGTACTACAAGTTTGAGTTAATAGTAGGTAAGTTTTGTCCTGAGTCAAGTTAAACATTGAAAGGGAGATGTGTTATCCTGTTCTAGGAGGCCGGTTACTTAATAAGACTCTGTCTCACTGCTCTTTCTTGGAGGTTGTCATACCAAGTCATACAAATAGTACATTTTAGAAAGAAAAATCAAGACGTGAACATTTGAAAATAACATTCATATATTATTTTTTATTATAATTTTATTACAATTATATATGTGTGTTCATTTATAAATTATATATGGATGTTAAAGTATAAATGTTTAATATTATGAAATATGTTAAATATACATCTATCTCATTAATATTATGAAAAATGATTGATCCTTATGAATATAAGTATTAAATTGCAAATTTTGACACATGAGCAAAATAAAAATTATTTTGATAAAAAATTTTTGTCCAAATAGTATTATACATTTCCTGAAGTGAATGTTGATTTGTTAATAATTATTGATATGAACATAAATATAATTACTATAATATTAAAAAAAATATTACAGTGATTGAAATAAGAATAATTTCTCTGAAAATAATTTTCATACTATAGTAATCATTGTTTTCAAATAATTAATATCATGATATAAGGCATAAGAAGATTGTAAATTAAATGAGATTATTTTTCTAAATTGAAAAATAACTCTAACATGATATTTTTATCTAAATTAAAATTGTGATTTTTATTAAGCCTATTTAGCTTAATATAATATTTTTGTTTATATCTTAAGCTACATGAAAAAACTATGTATATAATTAAGATTTTATATATGTATATTTGAATCAAAGACTAAGGCCTTGAAGGCCTTTAGGCTCTAAGACCCTTAAAGTATTTAGAATTATTTCAATCATGTACATTGACTAAATTTTTTTTTTTATAAATTTTGATTCATATAAATAAAAGAAAACTTTATAATAGAAATACATATAGCTTGCAGCTATACAAGAAAAAAAAGGAAGAGAGATTTAGTCAAAATCTTATTATTTTTATTTGTTTAAATACAGAAAAAAATATTATGATTGTATGGTTGATTGCACTTGAAGTTGCAATACCAATTATATACATAATATATTATTATATTTAATTTGGTATATTGAAATAACAAAACTTAAAAAAAAATTTATAGCGTGAAGCTATATAATGAAATAAATACTTTATAGCTTAAAATTATCAAGAAATAAAGTTTTGGTTATTAGCTATAAAAATAACTTTGTTAGTGAGATTTTTTTAGTACAAAGTCATTGAAAATAAAATTATAAAATTATTATAACTAGATAGAAGCTATTGAAATATTTTGAAATGTCAAAGTTATAATACTCTGTATGCAACTAGATTGAGTTTTATCTATGGACCTACATAAATAATTATAGATTTCTAAATTAGCCAGAAGCTAACTAAGAGATGGTCTAATGGTAATAGAACATCTGAAAAATTTTTATTTTACCATTTTTCTAAGTGAAAAAAATGATTACAAATTATTATCTTTAAACACATACATTTTATTTTATTATTTAATGTTTTTATTCAACATTTATCTATTGCTTCAAATTTATTTTATAAATATTTCATGACAAACATTATTAAAAGATTCATCATAATTAAATTTGCACATGAAATTGTTATATTATCTGATCAATTAAACTTGAAGTTTATTTTGATCATACAATGAATTATATAATATTTAAATATTAAAATGTCATGAAATAATATTAAAGAAAAATACTATTTGATGTTGAATATGCTCATCAAGAAGCATTCAAATATTGATATGATAAAAAAAATAATGATAAAAAATCACACTTTGATATATTTTATATGCATATGTCATAAATGAAATTATTTTATGAACTATAAATATGGTTATAGTTGTTGATAATATGGTCATAACCATTACTATTTTTCTGAAGTGGAATAATGTTCTTATTACAATATATGAAATTATATATTATAAAGTGTTTGCATTATATATCAAATAAATTGATATTGGTTGGATACCTGTAGTATCACCATATGATTGATCAATGCCTTCTTAAAAAATATGTTGAAATTGAGAGAATTATTGATGGCTCCTGAAGAGTAACTACTATATTTACGAATGTGACATATTTATAGTGACAAAGTAATGACTTATATTTTGCTAAAATTGTTGTCGAAGAATAATTAGTATATTGACAAATAACTGCTCTTGAACAACAACTTAAAGATTAGGAGATAAATATTCTCGAAGAATAATTGGTTTTTCTCTTGGTTTATTATACTGAAATATGATGTCGATTGAAATATATTGTGATTGAGAGCAAAAAGTTCTTTGATACAAATATATTTATATTTTGGCATGATTGGCCAATTTTTTTTTGCAACCTCAATATGATACTTTTATCATGTTATGATTTAGTGAAGCAATTTTCTTGTTATTAGGGGGAGAAAACCCAATTTTCAAATAATGACATATAAAATTGTTAGTGTGATTTGAGGCTACGTAAATATGAATTTCAAAGGAGAAGTTGAAAACCAATTGATAGTTCACAAGATCAATCGATTATGTGAACATAAATCTCAAATGAGAAGTTGAAAACCAACTGATAGTTCAGAAGATCAATCATGTGCAAATATATAATCAGTTAACTGATGCACAAATTATTTATGAATATTTGACACACCCTAAAGTGTGATTGACCGGTCAAGTTAAATGACACATATGCAAAATATTCCTAAAGAGGAATAAAATAATATTCTGTTTATATGTCTCATGAATTGTGAATTAAATATTCCATGGAATGGAATAAATTGGGGACGTGAGTATTCTAAGGCATAAATATCTCCTAAAGAGATACATATTGAAAAATTAGACATTTTCTAAACAAAATATATTTGATATAAATGTCTAATAAAACGACATAGTATGCCTCGTATGTAAAAAATATCATAAATTCAATATATGTGTGAAATATTGAATGAAAATGAATATTGCTCATGATATTTATGATATTTCAAAATGTCTATTGATATTCTATAAAATGGGAATCTCACACTATAGATTGTGGAATAATGTCAACATTAAAAATGAGCAATTTAAACTCTTGACTAATGAAAAATATTTTTACACTTAATAGTGTATGATGTGTTGGATGTAAATGAATATTCTATGAAAATTTTCAAAGAAATTTGATCTATGGATAATAATATATATGAAAAATCTCAGAAGAATTAAAATCCCTGAAGAATTTAAAATGCATGCTTGAAGCAAATGCTTCGAAATATAAATTTTAGAATATTTAATACTATCATATTACTTGATTATTTGTGTACATCTTTTAAAATGATGTTGATTGTTATTAGTGATCATATTTATATGTTCATATTATAATTATATTTATTAATTCGTGTTTATTATGCATGTTCTTGTTATTTACTACTTGAATGATATAACCATGTAGGAACTAGTGAAGAAATAGAAAAGATATCAAATTTGTAGAAATTTGATATGAAAGATCTTGAAAAAACAAAATTCTATCTCAACCTGTAGATTGAGAATTTTTCAAGTTGAATTCTTATCCATTACTAAGTTTATTCATAAAGTTTTAGATGGACAAAACATCACTAAGTTCTCAAATGGTAATTAAATCATTTGAAATTGACAACAATTGTTTCATTTTCATGATAGGAAAAAAAATTATTGGTCCTGAAGTACCAAATCTTATTACCATTGATATATTTATGCTCTTAACAAATTGCACAAGATTAGATATCGTTTTCTCTACTTAGCTCTCACTAGCTTCACCAGCTCGAAGATATTAGAATGACATTTAACATATACTTTGCAATCTTTAAGAAACAACTGATATAATTCTATATTTTCGAGAAAAGCAAAGCAACACTAAAGTTGGCTAGAATGCAAATATTGAGTTCTTATCGAATCCTTATAAAATAAGGTCACAATGATGACCTATTTTCACTTATGTTGATATTGCAATGTCATAATGATCCGTGAAGCAGATTTTTCAAATGACAATCTATGAAACAAGTTATATCGAGATTCTGACAATCTATGAAGCAAGTCATGATGTGTATAACTAAGATCTATGATCCAACATATTCAAAGATACTGTGGAAGCTTGTCTGTCAACATCATATTAGAAAATGCAACATGTATTGCATGATTACAAGAAGGATTTATCGAAAGTGACAGAACCAAATATATTTCACTGAGATTCTTCTTTACACATGAGCTTCAGAAGAATGATGGAATTGATATTCAACAAATAAAATTAAGTGAAAATCTTGAAGACTTGCTGGTAAAAGTTCTGCCAAACACAAGATTTGGATGTGCTGACTCAATATATTTCAAGTAAGACAACAAAAGAAAGTCTACACATGTCATCATGAGGGAAAGAATAAAAAGGAGTTATTGATTAGTGCACTGTACTCTTTTTTCCTTAGCTAAGGTCTTATCCTACTGGGTTTTTCTTGTAAGGTTTTTAATAAGGCAGTCCTAACAATAGTATAAGATTCCAAAAGAATATGTACTCTTTTTCCTCTAGATTTTTTTCGACTGTGTTTTTCTCTAGTAAAGTTTTAATGAGGCATATTCTCATATAAAATGCATTGAAAGGGCAAGTGTTATAAATAATTATCTTGAATGTTTTTATAACCCCTACTATTTAATATTTTGTAATCCCTTAATATTTAAGATTATGTAACCCTTATGTCCAAATTAATGAATTATTTAAATATTATAATTATGATTAATGTAACCTCTCATTCCTAAAATCTATATAAAGAGGTGTTTACATTGTAAAGTTTGTACCAAGATTGAAATTCAACCTATTATCAAGAGAATGAAAATTTCTCTTCATTTTCTATTTTCTTAAGTTTGTCTTCTAGTAGTTCTTTGATCTTCTAATAGTTTTTCTTTTATTTCATAACACATATATATATATATATATATATGTTTAGTAGACAACACAAAACAAAAATAAGTTGCAAACTTGACAAAACAAACAAAAAGTACAAACATATTAAATGTAAAATTTTTAAAATATGTTAAAAAGTGATGTTAAAAATAAATACATAATTAATTAATTAATTAATTAATATATATAAATACTTTGATACAATACTTGAGGCCAACAACAATTCAATTAAAACTATGTTGGGCCCCACCGATGATCCGACCGACACAATAGCGTAACGAGCACAACTTTACCATGCTTGCCAACTTGTTGCAAGGCCTCAACCTCTAACATTACCAACACCAACATGCCATCATAACACAACAAAAGATTATAGAGGTATGTGCACACACAACAAAAGTTCTATTGTAATAATACTTACTATACATGATGACCCGCATATTTTGTACCTATAAACAAAGTCTGCACCTACTATAAATGGTCAATAATTGCCCATTCAACCCTAATACACTTTTCCTTATTTATAATAGATACACCTAAAACATGTAGAAGAGTAGTAAACCCAATCCCAACTATAGGCTTAGTGACTAGTAATTAGAAATATAATGACCAAATTAAATGCTTTTGAAACAACATGCAGCATGAATCGTTATACATTATGTAATGCAACAATATATGTAGACTACTTGAAATCTAGAGGCCAAAAAAACAACATGAGTCCAATGTCCATATCCTAAAATTAGGGGTGACAATTTGTGAGATGACACAATGACTTGACCCAAACATGATACGCATTTAACGGGTTTGAGTTTAACATAAATGGGTTTGGGTCAAAAAGGATTGAACACAATTAAACATGATTAAAATTCAGGTCATAAACATGTTAACCTCTCAAACTCAGAAATGACTTGTTTAATACAATTATAAATAAGTTAAGAGACAAATTATAAATAAGTTAATTTAAAATTAATTAATTTATTAATTTTTGATAATATAATTTTTTTAATTATTTTTAAAAAATGACCTGTTAAAGCCACTTTGATTGTTGCACTTTAATATGAGCAAGCCTATGGTTAGAATTTATCTTTGTTAACTTGAGAGATGATAAATACTATTGAACACCTTGAATGTATAGAGTAGAGTAGATCCAATGAGAAAATATTGAGCCATGTTGCATTTATTTTCAAAAAAATTGCCAAGTTAGTTATTTCTCTGTGCAATTTTTGACAATTTGTATTATGAATTGCTTCTTTCCTTATATATCATGTAATGTGGTGAGTTGAGCATGAATGTATTACCCAAAATTCGAGTAAAAAAATTTACTGTTCAAAAATACGATATTATAGCGTATCCTACTGTAACGTAGACTGCTTTATCGGCAAACAAAAATGTTTTTGGCGAGCACTGTAGCTACAATAGCGCACTGTTCATTGTTGTTGTTTTGTGTCAAAAAAATCTATATAAACCCCCCCTGTAACACTCCTTAACTTTGAGGTTGTGTCACGTCGTGAGCGAACAATAGTAAATAAGTTAATCGCTCGCTCGCTCTCGCGCTCGCGCGAAGGCGCGAGTGATGCGAAAATGAAACCCATTGTTTGATTGAAAAATAATAATACTAATAATCATATGATAAAACGATAATTTATGTTTTATAGATATGTATAAATAGCGAAAATATTTAGTTGATGGTTCTTATGAATTAGAAACAAAAAAATAATGGTAATAATAAAACAAATAATAAATAAATAAAAAGATATACACTTTAAAAATAATATAATCTATGCCAAAGAAATAAAATGAAAATTTAGAATTAGATAATTTCAAGGAGTTTAAATTTAATAAATGAGATGTTAAATTAATCAAAATAAGAATAATAATAATAATATTTGATTTAAATTTTAAGAGATTAAAATATATACTTAGGCATGCAAATCTTATATGAGGATGGTTAAAATAAGAAAATACAGATTTATAAAATTATAACATAAGATAATTAAGCTAACTTGAGAAAAAAAAAAAAAAAAAAAAGGAGAGGAACGTGGCGTACTGGGACGCCGGAACAGGGAGAATTAACTGGAAAATTTGGGGCGGTGAAGATGGTGCGGGAACGATCGCGTGCCTTCGGATTTGGGGGTGTTGGTTGGCTATAAAAAAAAGAATGACTTGCTGGTGCGTTTTCTGTGTAAAAGGAGCAGTAGCTTGAGCAATCTGGTGTGCGAGCTGAACGAAGAAGAAGACGCACCACTGCTGGCCGTGTTGTGCGTCTGTTCGTGCGTGATGAAGAGGCTATTGTGCAGCGTGAGTAACAAAGAAGATAGAACCAACGCCTGTTATTGTGTTTGTGAATTGTTGGGTTGTGATTGGGCATGGTTGCACAAAGAAGAACGAAGCAGAACGAAAACCAGCACTGCTGGTGCGCTACTGCCACTGCCGAAATGGAGATGATGCTGCAGCAAGAAGAGGAGTTG
Organism: Tinospora cordifolia; assembly: GCA_030144865.1. Lineage (NCBI taxonomy): Eukaryota > Viridiplantae > Streptophyta > Magnoliopsida > Ranunculales > Menispermaceae > Tinospora > Tinospora cordifolia. The sequence continues at coordinate 9,663 of JAJIYU010011022.1, forward strand.
CGGATGAAATGAAAGGAAGATTTCCCAAGCTGCGGTTGCTGTCCCTGTCGATGAACGAAGAAGAAAAATTGAGGCAGGGAAGAAGAAACCTGCTGCTGATGTGGGTGTCGTGAACTAGGGGAACAAGGACGAGCAGGAACCAGAGTAACATTGCTCTGCTGCAGCTGCTGCTGCTATTGCAGCCGAACGAACGGGAGAAGAAGACGGCTGCAGAAATTGAAAACAGAGGAAACAGCGTGCTGTGGGGCGGAGATAAACGAACAGAGGATAGAAAGAAAGCAATGCATGCCGCTGCTGCTGCCGGAAAATAAAGAAAACCAGCTTAGCTGGTTTGCTGCTGCTGCTAATTGCAGCACGTTGCTGCTGTTCCAGTGCTGGCCGAAGAAAGAAGAAGAAGATGAAGAGCAGAGCAGAGCAGCAAAAATTTGCTGTTGTTGCTCGCTGGCTGCCGAACAGAGGAGCCGAATGAAGAAGGTGAGGGTGGCAATTCTTCCTCAACTGGTGTTGACCGAAATATAGGTAAGAAAATTTGTTTTATTTTTGGATTATAAAACTTAAACATACTTAGGAAAATTTGGGATTATTATTGTGAATGGAATTATAGAGTTAAAATTAGCACTTAAACTGAAAAATCAGATTAATAATGATCAAATTGGATATGAGTATTTGATAAATTAGAATTAAGAATTATGCATAAATAAATATTAATTGGAATAAGGAATCTCAAATACTAAGATTAACTTATATTAGTAATTTTAATAATTTAAGATAAGTTAGAAAATTTATGTATTTAATTAAACATAAATTAGAACTAAGAATTAGAAAATAACTAAGATCAGTTAATAAAAGTAATTTTAATAATTTAAAGTTAAGTAAGAAAATTATTAATATTTTTAATTGATGTGATTTCAGTAGTGTTAGACAAAGATGAGACTATTGGAGGATTAATCGCCATCATCATAATTTGAATTAGAATTATAAATGATACGGATAAATTGATATGCATTGGTTAGAATAATAAAACTTTTATGACATAATACTAAGGTTTGGAAAATAATGAATTAATTAATGTATCTTCATGTATTCGAATGTTTAAATTAAGTAGTTAAAGAAATGAAAAATTATTTATTCAAGTACTCAATTATTAACGTAGATAAATATTAAATTAGAAAAATAACTCAATAATAATTATTCAAATTAATACTATAAGTGATTTCGCTAAAATTTTAGGAGTAGAATAAGACTAAAGATTCGTCAAATAGAAGTCTTATTTTGTTCGTAATCATTTCATGAATGATTTAATTACAACATAAAAACTAAGAAATTGAAGAATATTTAATTAACAAGAACATGAGGATTACTAAATTATAAGTAGTGAAATTAGTGTGAAATTTTAGTTAAGAAATTATCATAATATAACTACTATTATAGATTGACTTTCTTAGGATGATCATTCGCGACGAAGAGGAAGAGGAACATTCGAAAATTCAGGTGGGCATGATTTTCTCTCTCATATGTATTATGCGAATTTAAAATTCAAGACATTTGTTTGAATAAGTTTTAAGTTGGTAATGTCTTTGAAAAAGATTGATTTGAAGTTTGTAAGTATTGTTGAATTATGTGTAATGATTAGTTTGTTGATCTTGGCATGCATATATAGGAGACTATGCTTTTAGATTTCATCGTTGATCATTTATCTTACCATGCTATCGTCTGATATTATTCGTTTTGCTTGCTATGATATGAATGATGTTTTGGTGTGATTGAATCAACTGTATTAAACTAAAAGAAGACGAAGGTTTATTAAGAATCCACGTGCCGGTGCGATTGACGAGTCGCAAGGCGGATCGTAGGTATTCCCACCCTGAGTTGACTATGACAGCTCGAAGTCTTTGGGAGACAATACGACATCATGACAATTACTCTCTCTCTCTTGGACTGTGATACTGAGATATGATTGATCTTGGATGGTACCACCTGAGCCTTCTATGATTACGATTAGATTGGATCACAGGAAATACCAAGAGGCATCTCAACCCTCTTCCGGTCTTAATTACAACCCATAACTAAATAAATGTGTGAAACGCCTAATGTTTGAAAGTGTTTGTAATGTTTTGGATTCGGTCTGTATAATGCCTGTGATGTGTAGGAATGATCTACTTGGCTTTCGAGCTCACCCATTATATTTTTCAGGTACACTTGAACGTGGGATCTATGGACCACGTTAGAAGACCCGCACTTTGTTTGAACACCTCATGGGGAGGTCATCGGGGATAAGTGATTGGGAAGTCTTGCTTTAGATATTTTACTGAATTATTGTAACATGTTTTTATTGGTTTAATTTCAACTATTTCATTTTTCGATGGCTTTTCTCGTGTAACAAATTGGTTTGACTAAATAATTTGAAAAGTGTTTCCGCTGCTTTACTTAAGATTTATTTGAAGGACTCACTATGATTTTTTATATTGTACACGATATCTTTATGGACTTGAACTTGATAATTAAAGAATGATGAACTGTATTTTGAAGAAAAAGATATTTTCGACAGAAAAGAATTTTAGTAGCATCTCGATTTTCATCGGAGGACGATCCACACGTAACACAACACGTGAACGGAGGTCCGGTCGAAAATTGGGGTGTTACACCCCCATTCTGAAAATTCATTCTAGTAAGAAAGAAATTATTTCTTTACTTACTTTCTTTTCTTCTCTTGTTCTTTGGTTGATCTAGACAACAAATATAGTAGTAGGAAGGGAGAAACCCCAATTTCTGTATAGTAGTAGTGGAGGTCTACTTCTGGGCACCTCTTTTAGAGCAACCGGAGGGCTTTACAAATTAAAGCAGGTATAATAACTTTGTCTAAGTCTCTATTTAAGATTGGAGATGTCATTATTCATTTCAGTACATATTAATGTTCACATATACGTCGTAAACTGTTCACAAGTACGACATTGTTCATGAGGTACTGTTCACTATTACTATTTAGTACTATTGACATTCATTGTTCATAGATACATACTGTTCATATATATGATAATGTACATAGGTACTGTTCATGAACAATTATTAAATCACATTTTCAAAATGTAGATCTTAAAGACTGATAGTCAAAGACTCAAAATAAGTTGGAATAACAACGCAAAGATTTAGAAGAAACTACTATTGAGGTGAAAGTGACTCCCTAAACTCTCCTATATTATTTTGGTCAAAATATGAAACATGATTCTATATGATTATTATTATACATTGCTTTAGAAACATATTAGGATGTATGCCTATGAATGAATGCCTATCTGTTGCTGAGAATTTATAGCATGTTATGTTTTGTATGAAACTTAAAGCTAAGAATCTATGCCATGCATGCCATGTGATGAATAGAATCATTATTGTAATAACTAGCATGTTAACTTATCTATTTGTATCCATTGTTTATTTATATTGAATATACTTGTGATCATTAATCAAAGATGATAAAGAGAACTAACCATGTACTTGCACAGTGATGTTGATACTATGACAATAGTCTAGCATCACTGTGGGTATTCCTAGCCCTAGACGGGTCTCTGTTCGAAAGGGGATGAAAAGTCTAAGTGAGACTTCACTCCCTAGTTTGATGATCAAGTGAGACATCAATCCCGATATAGGGTCCTGAGTGTGTAATTGGTCTTTAGGTGTTATATTGAATACTTCGAACCTAAGTTGGAATATCGAGGAATCATTGAAATGCCTAATGTTTTATAATTGCTTGTATGTTTGTATTTTGACTATTATAATGCTTGAGATGTTTTTGCATAAGATCTACTAGGCTTTTGAGCTCATTCCATGTGACGCCCCAAGCCCCCGGACCGGAACCCAAGACCTCCTGCACGCGTCACGTCAGGCCCAACGCATAGTTGAACGCTCCCTTCGCCTAAGATGCCGTGCGCGCGGGACTTTTCACATTTTTGTGGGTCTGATCCGCCGAGAACCAGGGTTGTCAACCTCTTTTCCACTCACTAAAACCATTCTCAATTTTATAAAATGAGAAAACATATCAATCTTGATAAACATCATACTATGTCTATCGTCGAATGTCATAACTCAGAAAAATAATTTCAAACACTTCACCGGATTTTTCACAGTAAATATTTATGATAAAAACAAATTTCTGCAGCGGAAATCATTAAAATCACCAACCCATATAGCAATGTTCAAGTAAGATGAAACATATAAATATTATTAGCCTCTGAAGGCAACATCGCAAAATACATCTCAAAACTATGATAAAAAATAGGCTCACAGAGCCAAAATCCCAACAACATTTTAAAAATGTACAACAGTCCTAAAAAGAAATATTTGGCCACACGACCTGTTCAAAATATATACATGATCTATGAAAATAGAGACAAAAACAAGAATACAAGTCCGACAGTGACTTCCCAGCGATATCACCTAACAATCCCTGAATTAACGGGTCAACTAGTGTATTCCACCTTTGCCAGTACCTGTAAAAGAAAATAGGGTGAGTTCGAGAGCCCAGTGGATCATCTCTACATATCACGAGCATTATATAAACCAAAAATCCAAAATATGCACACACTTTCATTGCATTAATCGTTTCAAACCATCATTTGTTTTGTCGTAATCTAAGACTGAAAGAGCTATACTCCCAGTGTCCCTCGGTGACACGAAATCGACCCTAGCTGTATCGTTTCGAGCCATAATACGTTTCACGACCTATCACGTCGTCAAAAAATAGGTGCAATGGTGTACAACCAATGCTCACCTGTTCGAGGAACTTTCAGCCCTCGCAGGAGGCTTCGTTAAGAACACCAACGATGGGATCTGAAAGATGTCGTGCGGCCAATATGGCCATGTCCACGAGTCGTCGACAGATACCGCCATCGCCCCGGTACGTTGAATTATTAAATCTTAATTTAATCTTCTTTAGTTTCAATAGATTTCATTCCATACCAAATCATCATTCAGGATATCTAAATTATGTAGCAAATGATATAATTAACCAGACATTATGCCGCATATTCAAGCAAATACTGAAAGCATATAATTAGACGTTATGCTCAATCATCAATCAAGGCATCCAAGAATTATACACACCCTAGCATGCATCTAACATCCTAGGCTACACAAATATCATGCCTTGAACTTCAAGCCTACATAATACTAGTGAGCAAGAGAATCCCGCCCACCTGATAACAAAGAACGACCCTTGGGCCTACTCGCCAGGATTACGCTCGAAGTCTACAGTCTGAAATGATTAAACCTCGTCATTCAGTCCCAATCACCAAAAATCCCCCTTCAACAATAGTATAGAAAATCCAAATTTTCATTTTTTCATATAAAAATATGAAATTATAGTCAACGCGTTCCAAATTAAGAACAGAACACATTTAAAACTGACTACAACGTCAAAAGAGGAATAAATTAGGTTTTATTACCTATCAAGGAATTTGCACATTCATAAACCCTCCAGATAGGTGAATTTTCTCTGGATCTATTTAAAACTGCAATTGAACAGTTAAAACTTCTAGAATTCAGTATTAAATCGATAAACTATCAGTTTAGAAGGAAGATCCGAGCTTATAGGGTTCCAGATCATTTTACACATCAAAACCCTCAAAACCCTAATTTTTGATACGGAATCTGAATGAATCGATAGAGTTGAAACTGAAATGATTAAGAGATTCAGATTCCTACCTTAGACCTTTAGCTCCTCCTTGAATCAGCTCTGAATCGTCTCTCTGAAACTCGGGATCAATTTGGGAAGTTTTGTGCATGAAATGACGAATCAAGTACTTGAATCTGTTTAAATGTAATACCCCGGGAGTCTGTGAGACGTCCACGTCACCAGTGAACAACAAAAGTGGAATAGCAAACTCAAGAAAAGAATCAAAACGGCCAAAACGACTAGACAATCATGTATCATAAGTCTAAAT
>JAJIYU010011023.1:0-15590 GCA_030144865.1 Tinospora cordifolia
AAAAAAAAATGCAAAAACGTATCAAAATAATTTGATAAAATTAAAAATTTCCATAAACTTTATATAATCGCTATTTGTTAAGCAAAGAATCCCAAAAAGTTTTTTTTTTTTTTTTTTTTTTAAAAAAACAGTTCATAAAATTTCACATAATTAAACTAAACTTGAGAAAATTTAAAGAAATTGGACGAAGAAGTACATATATATTATTTGGTATAGAAAACAAAAAAAAATCTAATAATTACATATTATTTTAAACTTCACAACAAACATACCAATATAAATTTTAGAAATTAATTTAACAAGCTAAAAAATAATTTACTATATGGTATATGCTTTACCAGAATATAGAACATGAAAAGAGAATAAATAAATAAGTAAATGAAGTTAAAGTTAGATAAATATACTTAAAAATAAATGATCAGAGTTTCCAAAATCATTTTTTTAGTTAATTCTTAAAAAATAAGATTATACTCACTACAATTAAATAATTTACCAGAAAAATAGCATTCAAACTAGCAAATTTTATACTCAAAGAATCATGCAAAAAAAAAAAAGAAAAAGAAAAAAGAAAAGAAGAAAGAAAATAATCTAAAGAAAACTCGGGCTCGGCCGTCCGGTTCAAATTTGGCCCGGTCGGCTTTGAACCGCTCACAAGGGACGGCAGCACCTCATAAGATACTAGAACAAATATCAGAGGACAAATCAGTCATTTCGAATCCTCATCTGACGTCAATATTCATTTTGGGTATAAGAACCCAACTCCTGAACCCTCGTTCTCGTTTCCCACATTCTGAGGTAGGGTTTAAGAGTTTAAGAAGAACAAGAAGAAGAAAATGGTGATGGCGTTTTTGGGACGAACCCTAATAACCAAACCATACATAAGCTCAATCTTCTCTCGCTCCTTCTCTTCAACCTCTCCCGCTCTTTCCAACCTCTCTCTCTCATTTTCCCGCTCTTCCCTGCTTCGCCTCCGACCTCTGGTCGCCGTCGCTGAGCTTCGCCGGCTTCCGGCGGCGGCCGTCGGACTGAGATGCTTCGCCACGCGTCCAACGACTTCGTCGTTAAACGACCCGTCGCCGAATTGGAACAATCGTCCGCCTAAGGAGACGATTTTGCTTGATGGGTGCGATTTTGAGCATTGGCTTATTGTTATGGAGAAACCTGAAGGGGAGCCTACCAGAGATGAGATTATTGATAGTTATATCAAGACTCTCGCTATGGTTCTAGGAAGGTTAGGGTTTTATCTTATCTTTATTTGCTTTAGAATGATGATATTTTGGTGATGTGGTGATCACATATTGTGTTGATATTGGAGATTTTGTTGAGTTATGTTTTAATTTTGCAGTGAGGAGGAAGCTAGGAAGTCTATATATTCAGTGTCAACTAGGCATTACTTTGCTTTTGGGTGCATTGTGTCAGAGGAGATTTCGTATAAAATCAAGGGTATGTTTACTCTATACGTTTAATTGTATGTTTTTGGTTGATTAGATTTTAATGAGGTTTCATGTCCATTTTCTAATTGCATTTTGTATTCGATTTTTTTTTCCTTTGTGTGTGTTTAATGTTTATGCAGAGCTTCCGAGAGTGCGCTGGGTGCTTCCTGATTCTTACTTGGATGTCAAAAACAAAGATTATGGAGGTAAGAATATGGTTTCGAGAAAGTTTTAAGTTCTTCTAGCTAGAATGTGTGATAATCTGGTCAGTTTTTCTGGTGCCATTGTGTACCAAGTTTTCTGTATTCAATTAAGTTGTGAGCCATGTTTAGAATTCACAAGGTGTAGTTAAAATAGTTTTCCTATGTTAGGTGAAGAATCAGCCTTGAGGCAGTTTGAAATAGCATTGAAAAGCTTAACGTGTTTTGAATGATTGCTTAGATTTTGAAAATGCAACTAAGGTTCACTAGAGTTTTCACTTGTTATCGACAAGTAAACACATAACGAACAAACTGTGGAATTCTCAAGTTATATTATATTATAATCTTATGGAGTTACAATGTTTTGTAAATAGAATGTGGTTATGAAAGTGTGCTATGTTCTGATGAACTTCATACCACCTTTTAGTAATGTTTTGGCCTCCAAGCGCAAGTTCCAATAAGGGATTTCTTCCAAAAAGCATAAAAAAAAACTTTGGACAAAGATCTAATAATCCCCATGTAGATTTTGGGACTATTTGGATCTTTAGACTATAGAATATGAGTGTCACTTCTAATGTGTGTTTTTCCAAGATGGTTCCCGCACATTTTTATTTGATCAAGAAGATTCTTGTTCCTTGTTTTATGCATTGGTTGCAACAAGAGGATAGTTAGTTTTAACCTTTCATAAGTAGCACCGGTTGATTTAGATTGTTTCAGCATTTAATGAGACTTGAAGATTAACATACATCTAATACTCTAATCTAACCCACAAGCACATATAATAGTAGATTACAAGTCATTAGATAAACTGTGCTGTCAGCACCAGTCAATTTATATTTCTTCGTTAAAGAAAAAGTGAAATTTTTGTTAAAATGTGTTTTTTTATGAGGTTGTAATGGAACTAAGTAAACAGTTTTGTTTAACTATGTCAATTGCCTCTAACTCATGTCAAAACTAGAAAAAATGTATCTTCTAATAGTTTTTGGTCTATATCTTGAAAGCAAACTTTAGTGCGATGGTTGAGAGAAAGCTTCTTTAGGGCATAGAGGTCATGATTTCAAATTTAGAAACCGCCTCTCTGAAATGGTGCTAAGGCTATTTATACGACCATTCTCAAACCTTGCAATGGCAAGAACCTTGAGTACAAAGTACCCCTTTTTAATGGAGTTTAAACTTCCAATATGAGTAATATAAATATATTTTCACTTTGAAGTTGAAGTAGAGTGAAATTCAAGTTATCAAATATATCCCAGCAAGAAACAGAAGGTGACTAGTGAGGAAAGAAAATGCACTTATGGAAAGACTGCGGTGGCAGGTTCAATCATTATTCAATCAACAACTTGATGGTCCTTTTTTGGCTAGACTTTCACTTCAGCTATTCTTCCATAAAATTAATGTTTTAAACCATTCACTTTAGTCCTGATATGTTGACACTTTATGATATTGACGTGGGTATGAAAATCTGATATATTTATCTGGCACTTGGAAGTTTCTGAATACCAATATGTAACTTTTTCAAAAAAAGAATATCAAGACATAAAAAGATTGAAATGACTTGTAGGTGAGAAGTCACTCAAGTGAGGAAGAATGGGAAAAAGAGAAGGACAATTAATGATTGAAAAGAAGGAAAGACAGAAAGATCGAGTACACTTGTCGTTATGAACATAACCTACCCAAGTGCCTACATCCAAGTCTGTAGATGCTTTTTAGGTACTTTGTACCTGTAATTTGAAAACAAACTAGTTGGATTATAGATATTTGTGTTTAAGATCCATTCCCAAGCCCAGGTGCATTGATTTGCAGTCATTAGGTTTTAAATTAAGTATGTGCCTGCGTCAGAAGTAGCTTAAGCCTTCAACTCATATACACAAGACCTTGGTGCCCTTTGGCTCAAATTTCAACACTATTTATTTGATTTATGGATTAGCTATGGTACCCTATCTCTTTATTTTTAGCCTAATGTGTTTGTGTCCGGCACTTTGTGATATGACATGGGTGTGGGGTATTTACTTGACACTTTAGATTGTAGAATATTACTATATAGGTTCTCCAACGAAAAGAAGAACATGAACAATATAATGACTAGTTGGTGAAATTATCTTGAGATTGTAAAATTACCAATTAATTTAATTGGGGTGAACAAATCAAACAATGAGTAAGAAGATAGGTAAAGAAAAAGATAAAGAAAAACATATAATATAGCTAAGTGCTCTTATCCTAGAATTTGAAAATAATCAAGTCAAACTTATAGATTTGTATCTGTATTTAATACCCATACCTTAATTCGGGTAACACATTGGGTTAGTTTAATTGATCCAGAATGAGATTTTAATAATGTGACTATCTAGATTAAGATCCTCATAACAAATCAAATGTAAATTGATTTTATATTCAAGATCAAAAATCCTGGCATACAAATTGCTAATTTGAATGCAAGTGGTTTATTCTATCTGTAAACAATGCAGAAGTCTGAATGGTGTTTGTGTAGCTCATATCATTCTATAATTGGAAGTTAATTTATGTTTAAATGAGAATCATTTCTTTTTTGCAATTATTTTATTTCTTAAATATAGCTTATGACACTCAATCTCTGGATCATCTCGATGGCAATTTGCTTTTTTTTCTTGAATTAGTCACTTCAAGTTTCTATTTATTAGGATGGTCTCCATGGTTGTTTTCAATGAAGTTATAATATATTGGCCATTTGAATTTGTGTTTTTTTTCTTGTTTCAACTTTTCTCTGCGACATATGTAAGTGCTAATGCTTGGCTGAATTTTGGAGTTTGCCCTGATTGATGCCTATACTCCTTGGAATTCTACAATTAATTGCTAGTTTGTTTTCTTACTGAGATGTCAACAGTAATACTTCTGCTGCTCATCAACATACATTTTCTTCTTTGTTATGCTGGTTAAAATGGAGTTTAGAAAAATGGTTAATCATTTTTGATGGAAAAAGGTTCATCTGCATCATGAATGATAGGACGTTGTTGCAAACATTGTTGACGTGATGCTGCTATTGTTGGCTTTTTGCTTTTATGTTGCCTCATTTTGTATTTAAAAATTGACAGGGGAACCATTTATTAATGGGCAAGCTGTTCCTTATGACCCCAAATACCATGAGGAGTGGGTAAGGAACAATGCTCGTGCAAATGAGAGGTCTAGGCGCAATGACAGGCCCCGCAACTTTGATCGATCAAGGAACTTTGAGAGGAGGAGAGAAAATATGCAAAACCGGGACTTCCAGAACAGAGGTATGCCAAGTGCTGCACCTAATATGCCACCAAATAATCCAAACATGTACAATACTGCTCCAAGTACAGGAAGCATGCCGCCACCTAGCGGAAATATGCAGAACAATGCACCAAACATGGGAGGTATGCCACCGCCTAGTGGAAATATGCAGAACAATGCACCAAACATGGGAGGTATGCCACCACCTAATGCAAATATGAATATGGGAGGAGGGATGCCCAACAGGGATGCTGGACCAAACGCTGGTTATTTCAACCCATCTAACCCAGGCAATGTTCCAAACAGAGATTTTCAATATGGTGGCGGAGGTACGCCCTACCAGAGCAGGGAGGGTCACAGTGGCATGCCAAATATGAATTACCAAAGTAACTATGCTCCTAGCAGGGATGGCGGAAGTGCACCGCCTGGGAACCCTTACCAACAGCCAAACAGGGACATGCCGGGCAGAGATTTGCCCCCAATGCCAAACCAACAAGACTATCAATAGGCAGAAGGGAGTGTTGTAGATATTTGAAGATGACATAATTGATAATCTAAGGTTGAGCTGAAGTTGCCTGTTATTGTTTATACCAAGCTTCTAGATTTGCTTTTCAGGGCTATCTTGCTTTTATGGATGTATGATTACAAATGCAGTAGTATGTCCACACTCATATGACTTAGCTATGCAATGGATCAAAATGTTGTGTTGTTTTCGATCTTCAATGCGGTACTAGTTCTGGTTGCATGTTCATTATGCTCCATATATTTAAAGCTAACTGGAATATTCTCGGTAGACTGTTAATTCAATTCTGTTGCTGCATGAATCGTTCATCTCATTCTACTTGGACTAGAGGGCTTACGTGACTTGGCAATTAGAATAACTACAGCTTGAATTTATAAACATTTGCTTCTTTAATCATTGTTTAGACGTTTTTTAAAACGTGAGCTAAACTTTTTACTTCCTACAGGGCCATGTATGTCCCAAAGTAGTTTTAGATTGAGCAAAACGCTTGAGGAGTTGTTGAGGCCAAATAGAATTTATTTAATGCATGTGTTCAAATCAACTACAACTTATCTTTCTTAATTGAAATCAATATAATTAACCCAAAGTTTGGGTCGCTAGTAATTGGAGTCTCTTAGAGCCTCGCAAAAAGAAGAATGGCCTCAGAAAATGAATCCCTAGAACACCCAATTAAAAAAAAAAAAAAGAAAAAAAAACGGAATTGGTAGTAGCTGTTGGTTGTTCTTCGTGTTATCTTTGGGAAGGGAAATTATCGCTTTCGTAATTTCTACTTTGATAGTTTGAATAAAAATTTGTATTCTTGGACTTTAGAGAAACCCAGCACCAGTGGTCTAGTGGTAGAATAGTACCCTGCCACGGTACAGACCCGGGTTCGATTCCCGGCTGGTGCAAACTCCAAAGTGTTTTATGTTTTTCTCTTCTTACTGTTTTTCTTGGGCACAGACGACTTATTTGTTTGTTTTGTAAGTTTTTAACTACCCATTACTGTATTTTTACTGTAATCTTTTGTTGTTCAAAAAATATTAATGCAACTAATTATAATTATATTTTTTAATATATCTGTAATTCGCATTTCAGGTATATCTCATAATCTGATTTTAATTTCAATAATTCCTATTGCCACGAAACTCAGCTTGCCCGTTTAGTCACAATGAATCGTTGACTTTTGGTCACGATCTCCGAATCAGCTTGCTGGTCCAATCTCCCACAGAATCGAGAACGGCTCACCTTCACTGATCATCGTTCTTGTTTTTTTTTTTTTTTTTTTTTTTTTTTTTAACTCAAACGTATCCGTTTCCTATTCCAGTGAAACACCCAATTCCCATCTCTTCGTCCCTATCGGGAGCCATCGGTGCTGCTGGCCAGTCTCCTCCGCCACCCTCTTTCCCTACTTCAATGCCCCAACCTAAACCACGGAAATTCCACTTCTGTCCCTATCCTCACCCGACTCCTGTAAACCAATAAACTGAACCAGTAACTGTTCTGCTAAATTCTCCGAGCTCTCAAAATAATAATAACAATAATCATGGAGAAGAAGAACCAGGAATCGGTTGAGCTGAAAGATCATGGCAGCGAACAACTACAACAACAGCAAAAGCAACAGCAAGAAGGAGTTACAGAAGAAAGAGAAGAAGAAGAAGAAGCAGAAGCAGAAGCAGTTGAGATTGTTCTGTTTCATGTCTCCGAATGCTACGTTTATCTTGTGAGTCAAACGTCTCTGTTTGAACATTTCGTTTTTGGTTTTCGGAATACGGATCTGTGAATCGATCATTGTTTGAACGATGCGGATTGAAGGGTTTAGGGTTTTAAATCTTTGAATTTTGTCAAATAGAGAACGATAGAGGTGCTTTCCTGTAGATCTACGTAATGTAATTTAGTATTGGAAGATCCCAATCTTCACTACGCATTGGATCTATCCATCTTTGATTTAGTGACGATTTGGTGTCAAATTTTTGGTGGAAATCAGATTTTATTGACTATTTTTCCTGATCAAATTTAGGTGTTTTGATCTCTCTCTCTCTCTCTCTCTCTCTCTCTCTCTCTCTTTGTTATATGGCTTATATATTATGCTAGATGGTTTAATTTTTGCAGATACCTCCAAGGAAAACGGCTGCTTCCTACAGGTACTTTTTTTTTTCTTGCATTCATTTGAATTGGCCATGTTTTGTGAGGTCTTTTGCGTTCAAGTATGTTTGGCCTTTATTGTACTATGGTCTTTGGCACAGCTCCAATCTCCTTGCTTTATTCTAATGCTTCTAACCGGCTTCAGCTGAACAATTAATATCAATATGAAGCACTAGCCGCAGAATGGGTTACGATCACTTGAAATAATATTGTTCTTTCAATTTAACTCTATCTCAAGCTGAATTTTCTTTTCAGTTTTTGGTGTCTTTCCTCATATTTTTTCCATTGTCAATTTTGGTACTTCATATGCACTTTTAGAGACCTTTGAATGGCGTATCTACTACTTTTCCTTTTTGAGGGTATGAAAGTGTGTATTGATATTCCAATTTAAAGATGGAAATTGAGTTCTTGCGAAGGATCATTTTTTATCATATATGCTATTCGAGGCATGTACTGATGCTTAATCATCTATTTGATGATTATCTCAGCTGCTTTGGTGCTAGGTCACTCTTACGTACTGGGTGCTTTACTTGCTTTTAGTACTAAAATGTTTGCAACTATATACCAACTCTTTTACTTTGTTATTTTAGGTAGCGTGTTAAGTAAATTGTTTTTTTCGTCATTTTTGTTTTGTCCTTGAGAAACTGTATTCTTTCTCTTAACGGAAAAACAAAAAGGAAGAATGAAAATTTGGCTTACTACACTTTGTTTCACATTACAAGAGGTATCCCTGTGCATGAAGCCGCATGCATGCATGAATGAAGTCTGACAAAACCATATTAAAGTTCAGTTGAGCAGCATATTGGGTATATAGTACATAGAAAGTTGAAGAACATCAGGCTGATTCTTTATGGTCTAGCCAAGCAGTGCGTTAACCTTTACATTTTGAAGCTGCGCTAAACGCAGCGTAATGCAGTTGCTCCTAGGTGTGTAAGGGGTGAAGGTGTTTGCTAGAATGGATTTCTCATCAAGTTCGTTGGGAGTTGTCTTGGAGAAGGGTTGAACCACAATGAGCCTATTAAAGCCTTACCTTGTATTGGAAGAGGATGTTTCCCGCACTTAAATTCATGATCACCTGGTTATACAACATCAAATCTTACTATTGCACCAGGGCATCTCAATGCATAAGGCTTTCTCCTTGTATTCAACTAATTCCTTTGAGAAGAAAAAAAAAAAAAAAACCCTTAATTTTTGCGTGTAACTTTGTTAACTTAGATCCTTTGTGTCTGTCAATTGCTGTGCTAATTGCTTTTACAAGATGCTAAAACTGAGCTTTATTCTTAGGGCTGATGAGTGGAATGTGAACAAATGGGATTGGGAGGGCATATTGAAAGTCATTAGCAAGGGGGAGGAATGCATCATCAAGCTTGAAGATAAGACCACAGGTGAAGGTTTTCTCAAGTTAATGTAAATATATATTATAATGAGGTACACTTCTGTTCTGTCTACATTGTTTCTGTTGAAAATATAAATGTTCAAACCAGGAGAACTTTATGCTCGAGCATTTTTAAGAGATGGAGAGCCACATCCGGTGGAGCCTGTAATTGACAGCAGCAGGTTGGCTACAGATTCCAAATGATACTGAAAACAGTTCTCTTTCTTTTTTATAGTCATATGATATTCCTTATTGTTTTAAAGAGATTTCAGCTGTTTCATATAGTTTAATTATATGAAATGATTTAATTCTAACTGTATACCAGTAGCTTTTCTGAATTCTTGTTTTTTCCTCCCTTCTCCAGATACTTTGTTCTTCGGGTAGAAGAAAACATCGGTAAGTTACAAGTAATTTTTTTTCTAACAATTTTTGCTTTTGCTTGACAATTTCATTTGTATTGCATCACAGATCTTAAATGAATTCACAACCTGTTCAGTCAATCCATCCTTGGAATGTTTTTTGGATAAGAAGTTGAGAGTGATGTGCTTGTCATAGATGCAGCAATCTGATCTATCTACTTTCCTGATTTTAATTCTCTGATCTCAATTATTGTCCTAAGCCTCAACGTTGAAGTGCTAATTCCTTTTTATAACATTATGCACAACTTCTTTATTAAACATGAATATAAAGTTTCTCTTTGAGAGGCTTTCTATAACACCCACGTTTTCGGTCCTTTCATTTTGTCACATCGGGTTCACGCATGGAGAGGCACGCCCATAAGTCATTAAATATATTATGGAGACACTACATATGTCAACCACCGAGAACTAGGACGTGATTGATTTTATCATCCGACGCGTCTCATCAACATCATAATCACATGTGAATAATCTATCGGTCTCATAGACGCACTAAGAGATATCAGTAGGCCATAAAACATGATAAATCTCATCAAAACCTAAGAATCAAACTAAATAACCAGACATAACATGTTCAAGTAATAGTCTGAAAATTCTACATCGATGTTCATTAAAGTTTGGCCCTTGTAGCCATCTCCCAACAAAATAAAAACTAACACAGAAATAAATCTAATGAAAAATATCCTATCAGCAAAATCGAGGCTTAGGTCTGTGGTCCATTGACAACCACAATCGTGAGTTATGCAGTTATCATGATACCCCAACAGTGCTTTGTCAGCATGAGCTTGCTCAAAGGTCACTTGACAAGAAAATGTAGGTTGAACTCAAGAGCCTAGTGGATTATACACAGTACATCCGTAGCATTATTTAAATCAAACACAGAACATGTAACCATTTATCAAACATTAGGCATTTCAAACATTAGGTTATCAATAGTCGTTAATTAGACTGAAGGGCCTAACCCTGGTGTTCTCTTATCATAATCTTATTAAATAGAAAGAGAAAAAGTGCAATATATGTTAAATTCCAATGGGACAGGGAAACAGACCCATTACCCAACCCAAAAATGAGAGACACACCCATTGCTCCTTCTCGAAGAACTAGGGTCACACCCATAGTTTTATCATCGAGAATTAGGGACAAACCCATTGTTCCAATCACGAGAATACCCACAGTGATCCCCCTTGGACCACTACGACAGTATGTGGTTCAATTCTTAACTTATCTTTACTTGAATGTTACCAAACATCTGATGACAAGCATAGCTATCATTTCATCATATAGGACGCATCATTGTACAGTAACTCAATCATGCTAATTATCTCATGGAAATCTAAATATGGAAATAATCATCTCATGTCATAACAATACATATATATCAGTAGAGCATGCAGTTCATGTCATACCGTTTTCATGGAATCATTTCAATCATACATCATTCAAATAATTTCCTAGCATGCTTCTATGCATTTAGGAAATGTAAACACACATGATGTTCAACATTTAAAATCCAAATAATACTAGTGAAAAAGGTAATCACTTTCACCTGTTATTCCGCTCTGCTTGTCCTTACTTTTGCCTCAATGATTTTGAATCCTCAATCTAAGATCCAATACATTCTTAGGAATTGAAGTATTCATCGTTCTCAAACTATAGTACAATGATCCCCTAATTTATAAGGCATATGATGTGTACGAAGGTCATAATGGTCACGTACTATAATGTGTTTCTTCTGTGTACTGCGGTAGAAAAGGGTTATCGCAATAACTCATGTGTGTGCCTGAAACTCAAAAATAGGGTGTGGGACACATTATCGCGGTAATGCGAAGCATTATCGTAGTCACCAGAATAGGCGATACATATTATCGTGGTCAGTTATCATGGTAACCCGAGAGGAACTCTCCCTTCGCATTGCACTACTGCGGTAATTACGTAATTTTTCGAAAATCGCATGTTCATGCGAGTTTCGTTTCTGTCCTCTTGTTCATAACGATTCAATACACTAATACTAGACTTAACAAAAGCATTATACTTAATAAAACGTATTATACCTCGATTCCAAATGCTTCTTTTGTTCCCCTCAAAAAAATGTTTCAAACACTTCCAATTAGCTGTTAAATCAGATGAGCATGCATCTCCTTAGAAAACGCGAGACAATGATGAAAACATATGTATACTAAGTGAAACGAATGCATTACCTTGTATGTAATTCGTTCATTCAATCCTAGCAGTCGAACTCTTCACCAATATGTAGTTCTCCTTCGTTCTTTGCTTGAGAACATGGTTGGGAAGGGTTGAAATAGATTAGGAACACTCTAAAACACTTTCGGGAAGAAGAAAGGTCAGTCTATGGCGGCTGGGTAGGTAGGGTTTTGGAAAGAACTTGTGCGACTGTTAAATCAAATGACTGATAATTAGGGTTTCCACAAGCAAATTGCACATATATATAATTTTCATGTATTACTGCAGTAATGACATCAATTACCACGGTAATCACGTGATTAACATATCGGTAATTATGGTTTTTTGTGCATTACCGCGATAACCAGAACGTGTCAATTTTCAATTTTCTTAAGCATTACCGCAGTAATCAAAAGGATGTCCAATTTTCTGTGTTTTATGGGTTTCTTGGCATTATCGCAATAATGAAATCCATTACCGAGGTAACCAGACCCTTATGTTATTTTTTCCATTTTCCTAATATCTTCATGTTTTCAATTATTTTTATATTTATCCTAAGTTTATTTCTGCGTGTAATTTCATGATTATGGAGCATTTATAATTTTTTAAATTATTTATTTAATTTATTTTATATTTGAAACTCACAAAATTCTATAATTCGTTCATTGACTTTTGGTGAATTACACTTTCTGGGACCTGGTTTCCTGCTTGTATCATGTAACACTGCTACTTGAGAGATGGTGATGTAGGGGCCAAGAAACTATCAAAACATCACTCTGAAGACAGTTGTTTAACTGATATGCTGATAGGATATCTTAATTCGGAAATGGATGTGATTATACTAGAGCTGTTGTGAAAAATGTTTTTGCAGGTTGCATTATGTGTTGAAATACAATTTATGTTTGAGAACTATCAAAACATCACTCTGAAGACAGTCGTTTAACTGATATGCTGATAGGATTTCTTAATTGGGCAAATGGGTATGGATATACTAGAGCTATTGTGAAAAATGTTTTTGCGGGTTGCATTATGTGTTGAAATACAATTTACGACAAACATTGCTCATGGTGATGTAAATTTAATGTTTGGAATCTGTTCTTTTACATGGTCATCTATGAGGAGCTGAGAACTATCAACACATCACTCTGAAGACTGTTATTTAACTGATATGCTGATAGGATATTGTAATTTGGGCAAATGGATGTCATTATACTAGAGCTGTTGTGAAAAATGTTTTTGCAGGTTGCATTATGTGTTGAAATACAATTTATGATAAATTTTGCTCATGGTGATGTAGATTTAATGTTTAGACTCTATTCATTTACGTGGTCATCTATGAGGAGTTGAGAATTCCTTCCTACAACCCTTTAGACTGAAGATGGATTCAGTCTTTCTATTACCGCGAGCACTCTTAATACAGTTATTTAGCTGAAATACTGATAGGATTTCTTAATTGGGCAAATGGAGGTGGTTATGCTAGAGCTGTTCCTGAAAAATATTTTTGCAGGTTCGTTTATGTGTTGAAATACGGTTAATGGTTGACGTAGATTTAATATATAGACTCTATCCTTGTGCATGGTCATATACAAGGAGTTGAGAGTTCCTTCCTATAACCTTTTAGACTGATGGTAGATTCAGTGTTCTTGTTACCACTAAGATTATCTGTTCGATTAATGGGAACCATTATCATCTTCCTTCTATTCCATTTTGCTTTACATCCAGAGTTGTCTTTGTTCATATCTTAACAAATGTTGAGCTCATAGTCTTTCAACCTTGCAGACGGCCGTCTTCGTCATGCTTTCATTGGAATTGGATTTCGAGAAAGACCGCAGGCTTATGACTTTCAGGCTGCTCTTCATGACCATATGAAGTATGCTCATCTGTCTTTCCTTCTTCATTCAGTATAACAAGACATCTTAGAAATATGATAAATACTTTGTATGAACTGTAACACCTAAAATTAGTTTTTTGAATGGTATACAAGATATTTGAACAAAAAGAAGACAGCGGAAGAGATGGAACAGCAATATCAGAAAACTTCCTCTGTGGACTACAGTCTAAAAGAAGGAGAGACCCTGGTACTTCAAATTAAGAATGTAAGTTTTCTCACTAAACCAATTCATATATCACCGTATCTTGTCACTGCTAATTGTCCCAGTGACCTCATACTATTGTTTTTCTTAATTAGCTGTGGAGCTATCATTTAGTACTTGTGCAATAAATAAAATTACTGACTTCTAGAAGTCAATTTCCTATAAAGAATAATATCTGTGATTTTTGAGAAATAACATCCTTGACAAAAGCAAATTTTCAGTGTCCATAACATGACAAGACATGGGCATAAGGTGGTGAAAATTTTAAGCTGAGACTCATCTGCAGTGATCAGATTCTGTGACTGATTAGGCTTGTCTTTTACAGAAAGGAGGTCGTCCAAAGTCTGCATTTTTTGACCAGGGTCTCAGCAAGCTCTCTTTGGACGAGAAGAAGACAAACGAGAAGGAACCCACGATTTGCCTTAAGCCACCTCCACCTCCACCTGCCCCACTGTCACCAGTTAATCCTGTTCAAACATCTCCTCAGAAACTGCCATCTAAATTCAGTCTTGAAGAAACAACAGAGGACAATAAAACCTTGTTCCCTAAGAAAGACGATCCTTCAAAAGAACCATCTAGTGAAGAAAACAAGAGCCCTGAGGACATAGTAGAAGATGACTTTGGAGATTTTCAGGCAGCAGGATAGCCTAAGATTGATATCCTGAGCATTGTCTCTTACAGTTTACACCAATCCTATTGGTTTCTTCATGTTTCAATATGATTGGCTTGCGCGTATGTCCAGGGTTTTTTTGATCTGTCATATTGTTTTATTTGTGATTAGATCTTGAATGCCTGTAACTTGAGATGGAAATGTGTAGATCATGGGAATAGTAAGCTTTTACATGAAAATATCTCTATGGCTTGTTGAGTTATTGTAAAGGTGAGAACAGTAGATAATCATGTGAGATTCATGTTGGTTTCATTCTTATGAATTGACTAACCAGTCTGAATCATGATACTTATAAATATATTTTATGGTCTACTAAAAATTTATGGCATGATGGAGATAATTGGTGAAGATAACCAGCATATAAACCTTGATCAAGCATAGTGGAGGAAGCTGAGTCATGTATCCAGCATTTAGTTAAATAAAGTTTTCTGTTTTATTTTTTATTTTTATTTTTATGAGTTGAATATCAGTTTTGAGGAAGATCATAATTTAAGTACCACATAATAAACATAATGTAATGTATTGCTTGATCTGCAAGTGATTGTTGGAAGAGGAGCTGTATGATACAGAGATCAGTGTCTCTTTGTGGGTAATCCAATAAAAGTTCAAGTGATTGGAGAGATTTTACAAGACAAATAGTACTGAACAAAGTACAATGAAATATAATAAAAATTTATAATAGAATAGAAGTGGTTAAGATGGAGATAAAGGTATCATATAAGTCTTATATATATATATATATATATCAAAGAACCGAATCATATTGTGAAACTATTCCTTAGATATGACAAACATAAGGCAGCAAACCATGGTGGATTATTTTATCAATAAGTGAAATTAAAACATACAAATTTAGTTTGAGATTTAGAACATTTTTTCTATCCAAAATTTTGGAAATATAATAAGTGTTTGATTTGTTAAAACCCAAAACTTTTTTTTTTTTTTTTTTTTTGAAATTTACAAATAAACAAGTTGTTTTCAAAAAAAAAAACAAAAATGACGAGTTACATTCTGGCTTTTAACTTTTTCAGTTGTATAATAGAATCATATAGTTTTTACTCGAGAAGTATTTATAAGAATAAAAATGAGAGTTTCTTGCTTCTAATAGACTAAAGTGTTCTCATCTGCTTAAGAAAGTTTAGTGGGCAGGAAAACATCTATATCAAAAGCGCCAAACAATTGTGCCATTTTACAAGGCAAGTTAGAACAAAAAAAGGTCAAGTTCAGGGTGCTCTTTCTTTTCCAGGCGATCTTACTTTGCTTTCCAGTCAAACTTGAAGGATCACAACTGGTTTTCTCACGCTAGATCTCTTTCAGGACTCCCTTGTTGAGAACATTGAC
>JAJIYU010011024.1:0-15591 GCA_030144865.1 Tinospora cordifolia
CAAGCCTGTAAGCTAATTGACCAACTCTCTCTAAAATTCCAAACGGTCCTACAAAATGTGGAGCTAACTTTTCCTTCACCCCAAATCTCATCTGACCCTTCTATGGTGAAACCTTTAACAAAACTTGATTACCAACTACAAATTCTAATGGTCTATGTCGATTATCAAAATAGCTTTTCTAGCGATCTTAGGCTGCTTTAAGTTTTTGCCTAACCTACTTAATCTTCTCTGTGTGATTTGCAATAACCTTAGGCCCCAACAACTATGATTCTCCAACTTCGTACCAACATGTTGGAGATCTACAAAGTCTATCATAAAGAATCTCAAATGGTGCCATACCAATGCTAGCCTGATAACTGTTATTATAAACAAACTTACACAAATAAAGATACTCATTCTAATTCCCACCAAACTCCAAAATACAAGTCCTGAACATGTCCTCAAGCATCTGAATAACTCTTCAGATTGTCCATCGGATTGAGGATGAAATGCAATACTAAGACAAATATGGGTGCCCAATTGAGAATGCAATGACTGCCAAAACTTCGAAGTAAACCTCGAATCTCTATCTGACACAATAGATACATGTACCCCATGTAGTCTCACTATCTTTCGCATATACGACTTGCTCAATTTGCTCACTAAGTCCTTGATGTGCACTAGAAGAAAATGGGCAGATTTTGTTAACCTATCAACAATTATCTAGATGACATCATACCTACGTGGAGTCCATGGTAACCCAACAATAAAATCCATCATGATATGCTCCCATTTTCATTCTAGAATGGATAATGGTTGTATATGCCCTCCGGGCCTATGGTGTTCAGCCTTTACTTGTTGACACATGCCACATTTTTGTACATATTTAGCTATATCCTTTTTCATTCCATGCCACCACACTTTTCCTTTTTATATCATGGTACATCTTGGTTGCTCCTGGATGAATAGTGTACTGTAATTTGTGCACATCCTGGAGTAACTCAGCCCTAAGCTATCAGTGGACTGGTGCCCATATCCTCCCTTTGAATCATAAAATACCATCAAAATCTTGATGCCAATCATTTCGATCAGAACTATCAGCTCAAGCCTCATACATCCCGAAGTTTGGATCATGTTATTGCAATTCCTTAATTCTTTGACTTTGAGCATTTGTCAACCTCATATGCATTTGAGCGCATATGCCCAATGAAACATCAACAGAAAATGTATTCATGATTGTAGCCCATTCTAACATTCGCCATTCATGAGTCATTTGACAAGCCACAACTCCAACTTCAATTTGTTTCTTGCTTAGTGCATCAACAACGACATTAGCTTTTTTAGGGTGATACTCAAAATTAAAATCATAATCCTTAAGAAATTCTAACCATCTGCATTGTCTCATATTCAAATCTTTTTGATTAAACAAGTACTTTAGACTTTTATGATCAGAATATAATGTAAACTTTTCACCATAGAGATAATGTCGCCAGATCTTCAAAGCAAACGCCACTACAGCCATTTCCAGATCATGTATTAGGTGATTTTTCTCATGCACTTTTAATTGCCTAGATGCATAAGCTATTACTCTACTCTCTTGCATCAAAACACACCCCAAACTTGTATGTGACGCATTAGTGTAAATGACTAGTTCCTTCCCAGGCTCTGGAAATACTAGTACAGGTGCAGTAGTTAGCTTCCTCTTCAATGCAATAAAAGTTTCTTCACATTCATCAGTCCACACAAAGGCCACAGTCTTTTGAGTTAGCCTAGTCAGTGGAGCAACTAATTTAGAAAAACCCTCCACAAATTTCCTGTAATATCCAGCTAAACCTAGAAAACTTTGAATTTCAGTCACTGTAGTTGGTCTTAGCCAGTTGATAATAGCCTCGACCTTTGAAGAATTTTTTAGAGACACCCTCTGCACTTACTACATGACCTAAAAACTTCACTTCATCTATCCAAAACTTACATTACTAAACTTTGCATACAATCTGTGTTCTCTCAGGGTCTGTAAAGTAATCCTGAGATGTTGTTCATACTCTTCCCACGTTTTGGAATAAATAAGAATATCATCAATGAAGATAATGATAAAGTGATCAAGATATGGTTTAAACATCCTTTGCATTAAATCCATAAACATAGCAGGTGCATTGGTTAACCCAAATGGCATAACCAAAAACTCATAATGTCCATACCTTGTCTGAAAAGCTGTCTTAGGAATATCCTCTTCCCTAATCCTCAACTAATGATACCCCGATCTCAAATCAATCTTTGAAAAGTATTTGGCTCCAATTAGCTGATCAAATAAATCATCAATTCGAGGAAGTTGATATTTGTTTTTTATAGTTACCCTGTTCAGCTGATGATAGTTTAAGCACAACCGTAGACTCCTGTCTTTTTTTTCAAAAACAACATCGGTGCTCCCTAGGGCGACATACTTGGGGCGATAAACCTTTTACTCAACAATTCTTCAAGTTCTACCTTAAGTTCTTATAATTCCTTTGGGGCTATATGATAAGGTGGAAAAGAGATGGGTTTAGTTCCAAGCATCAACTCAATAATAAAATCAATCTCCCTTCTAGGAGGTATTCTAGGTAAGTCTTTAGGAAATACATCTAGAAATTCATTTACTACAGGAATTTCTAATAACTGAATCTCCTATTCTTTTTCATACACTATCTTTATACCAACTAACCATTGTGCTTCCTCATTAGTAATTAATCGACTTCGAGTGGGAGTTTTCGAGATATCCATGCCTCTATACACAAAAGAAGGTTGTCCTAGAATCTAAAAAACTACTCTCTAGGCAAGACAATCAAAATAAGACTGATATGCCGCAAACCAATCCATACCTAGTATGGCATCAAACTCCAAGAGCTCTAGCACTCTTAAATCAATAGACATTTCATATCTTTCATATTTAACAACACATTTCTCACATATCATATTAGGATAAATCCTTTCTATGATAATTGTATTCAATATCAAAGGTATACTAGTTCTAACAAGAGTAAGTCTCATTCTATCTACCATGCTACCAGAAATAAATGCTAATGTGGATCCAACATTAATTAAGACATACATCATAATATCACAAATGTTGATCATATCTTCAATTAGATTCATGCTGGCCTCAGGATCAGGTTCAATCACTACTTTAGCTTACTTTCTTGGAGGCGCTGAAGTCATTTTAGATGGAGTTGTCAATCCCTTTTGTGGTGTTCGAAATGGACATTCATTTCTTTATGCCCTTTTTGCCCACACTGAAAAGAAGTAATAGATACCTGTTCGTGACTGTATCCTGGGCACTAACATTCCACTCTGTCCTCTGCGACCTCGTCGTCCTAATAGTACTGGCGATCCAACTGAGGAACTCTGACTTTGAGATCTCCCCATAAATTATTGTCCCCTAAAACCTGTTGTTGGAACTGATATCACTATGTGGCAGATGTTCCAATCCTACTAGATACTTCTCCCATACGAAATCTTTTATTTTCCTCAGATTGGTTTTTGTTCCACCTGGACTTGTTTTTCCCCTGGAAGGTTACATTTTGCCTAGATGATAATAGGGAAGTACGTAATGTAGCTTTTTGATTTGCAGTCTCAACCCTCTCAAAATCCAAAGCTTCATTAACGACATCCGCGTACGTCTTTACCCCAGCTAGTGCCAATCCCTTGCATATGATGTTGTGGAACACATCACGAAGCTTCTTCATTCGCAAATTATCGGTGGCCACTAGCTTTTGGTGCAAAGAAAGACAGTCGAGTAAATTCATGTTCATATTCTCGAACTGTCATATTCCCTTGCTTCAAATGAAGAAACTAATCCCTTGGCTTATCTTTCTCAGTTGGTGGAAAAAAGCACTCATAGAACATCTCTTTAAATTTATCTCAAGAAACTTTACCTAAATGTTATCTACCTGTAGACTTCTACCATTGCTCTACATCCTCAGTGAGTTTAAAGGTAGCTAATCTTACTTTGTACTGATCCCCCACTTGCATATCATCAAATATAGTTTCTATCCTCATCAGCCAATTTTCTACAATTTCCAACACCAAACCCCCAGTGAATGTTGGAGGTTCTCTCATTTTAAAAGATTTCATTACCTTATTATATCTTTTCTTTTCTTTTTCATCACTTCTGTCTATTGGTACTGGAGTTTCTATTGCAACAGTAGATACTACTTCATTAAATCCAACGCTAGTGACACTGACTTCAAGAACTATTGATGCATTAGGCCTCTGCAACTCTTCCCTGATCTTAGCCATCATCTCTACTAGTTGGGTGGTACTCAGCTGTTGCATCAGTGCCATCTCCTCCAACTTCTTAAATAGTTCATCATGGGGATCCATAATTCCCTTGCCTCCTGTTCTTTAAATCTACTCATTTATAGAAGAAGAGAATTGCACTAAATAACACTAACAATTTAGCTACCCACACAAAATTTGCAGTCATGATACATTTCCATTTACCATCATATGAAGAAATCAATAGATATACACACCTGAAATTTAACTAATATTTCATTTAACCATTGTTAATTTATCCATCATAAAATGACCCACCATTGTTTACCTTCAGTGTTGTACCTTTCCTTCTTTATTTACACCCCAAAATACATTCATAACTTAGGTTATTATTGTTGCCTCATGTACAACAAAAAGAAACTTTCTCCTTACTACAATGACTCTAATGACTGCCCACAGCTATTATAGACTCGTTTTGCTTGTTGCCTTTTCCTGTTGAGGGTTCCACTTCCCTCTTCCTTTTCTTGTTAATATTTACACTAGATGTGTTACTGTTATGTACTGCAGCAACAACTATGGGAATTGCCGCTACTTCCTCGGCATTTTCGGATTGCTCTGGCTCCAGTGAGTGCAATACTTGATTCACCAGAGCCTCTAGGTGAATCAATCGAGCTCGCAGAAGTTCATGACTGCAATAAATATGGTCAAGAATGACATTCACCCAAGCTAGAAGTAGCTCACTAGATCCTAGTCGGTTCGACATTCTGTAAACCTGGCAAGTTCATAGTTAAACAAACCAACTCAGTACATAATCCGCATATAACATGTACACACCTATCTGCAATAGTAATCAGTCAATCAAAGTCCCTAACTAAGGTAACTCCTTCAGGCTCGTAAAACTAAGACTCTGATAACACAAGGCAATGACGGGGCCCGGCGTGACGATATATCCCTATTCAGACACGTTGGACAACCTCCAAAGGCATGTGGGGATTTCTCAAAAATGCGTCATTATAATTGAAAGACTCGCCCCACACTTATTAGCCCAATGACACTCCAATACACAATCAATGTTGGACTATTGCTCCTCTAGTACCCCCGGAGTGGCTCTGACACCACTATTGTCGTGACCCCTTCTCAGTGACGTCACGACTAGCACAGAGTTCTTAGACATGTCAGAACCCAAACATGTCAGAAAAACTCTGTAAGCCTTCCCAACCAAATCACCCAATTTTTTTTTTTGAAAAATTTTGACAGAGTCTCCTCTAAAAATACGACATGCCACCAAATTAAAATTTCCTGATAATTACAATCAATATAAACAAAAACATATATCTCTTCATAAAATAAGTCATACATCCACACAATTCATAATTTGTTTTGATGATAGATTCAGATGATAACACATTTATATCAATTTCCCAAAATAGTAATATAACTAGTTTTTACACTTTTCATATACTATTAACTTCAAAAACCCAACAATAATTTTACATCATCTTCCCTTTCCCCTTTCTATCGGAATATGGAGAAAATGATTGAAAGTAGAGTGAGCAAACAACAAGCTCAGTGAATAATTTGACTTATAATATTATACAACCATCATATATATAAAACATGCAAGGCAAAAACAAATTTAAATTGCTTGCGAAATGAAATAAATATAACATACATGCATAATGTAATGTGTGAATATGCATTCAATTTCAATAATGCGCAATCTTTTTAAAAACATAAACTATCTCCCTCCTTCCAGATAACAGAGCGAATCTGCTCCTCACTGCATAAATGAGGAGTGCATCGGACCTCTAGTTATCCAATTATCTGTTCATTTCTATTTTATTCATCTTGTGCTAAGAATGCACCAACCAAGATTAATATAATGGTCAATCTTGTGGGTCTATTCCCAGATATTATGACTAATAGAAATGTTGTCATATCAATAACCTATTTAAGTATGTAATTGACATGCTATAATGCATCAAAACCATTTTATGAAATTTAAATAAGCATAAAATACAATAAATCATTTTATTTAAATAAAATTAGACATTTTAATATAATACCAATAACAAATATAATATCATAAGTAAAGATTACTCATAAAAATTAACTTTCCACTAGTTCTTAGTATCCACTAAGATTTAGTCTCCACAACACTAAAATAATCATGTCACCAAAATCATTAATATGTGTCAAATCAAATTTAACTCATTTATTATTATTTTATAAATTATTTTTAACGTATTTACAGCTTATATTTGACCCAATATATTTATTTGACTCCACATATAGGTGCGCATTAACTCAAACATGCTTAATAATCTTTAATATTATTTTTTGCTCATATAAAATAATTTTACAGCAAAAAATATCAAAAATAAGCTTTTTATATACTTTTACTAAAATTTCAATTTATGATAAACAACCTTATTGGTCAATCGTTCACCAAAATTTCAATTGATATCCAAAATTCATGAATTTAGTGTCGATAGGTACATAGTTTCATTCTTTACATTCCTATGGGTTTTAATCAAGGTTTTATTGGGATTTAACACTATCAAAAGCCTATCCAAAGGTTACAAAACTTTAGGTATTTATTTTGGAATATACCGGCTAAACAAATAAGCATTAACTACATATTTGAAATCTACTTATTAACAAAAGCATTTTGGTGTAACTTTTACTAAGTTTTACTTACTATAGAAAAATACTCAATTTTTGGATAGAGGTAAAAACATTATCTACAGTAGAAATTATACCTTAGGATTGTAGTACAAGGCTTAATTAATATTTTAGCAACTAGAATCAGAGAAAGTCATTTATCTATGCGTCAAATCTGACGAAAATTTGGGTTTCCTCTTTGCTTTTCTTTTTTTTTTTCCCCCTTCAATTTCTCACCACTTATATACTAATATAAAGGGGTGTGTGTGTGTGTGTGTATCAATGTAAATATAAACACATACTTGTTTTATTATTTTTAGTACTATTATTTTTTTCTAATCCATTTCACCCCATATAAAAAAGCAAATAAAATCAAATATATATATACTAATATGATTATCTATTTTACCTTATTATAACTTATTACAATATATTTTTCTATTTTCTTCATTAATTTATCCACACCATTAATTTATATTTACACCCCTTATTTATAATAATATTATTAATAATAACAACAACAACAATAATAATAACACTATCATTATTATTATTATTAAATTATCTAAATTTATTTATTCAAATAATATTTTTTTCATGTGATATTATTTATACATGTATGTGCGTGTATAATATATACTTATATACACATATGTCACATTCATGTGTTGTGAAAATTCGGGTTGCTAGAATAAACTCTACATCTTCTTTGTTTCTCAACTTTAGATGGCCAAAACCCTTTCTTTTTATTTTTTTTCACCAATTTGGATTTTTCTCTCTTTTCACGCTTTTGTTTCTTGTCATTCTTCTTCACCCCATGGGAACCAATCTTCCTATCTTTTGTTGTCATGAGCTCTTGTGTATTAATATACTTTTCAGCCTCCTTAAGGAACTCTTTTTAGCTACTAGCTTTTTTTTTCCCCTATTGAAAGAGCAATGAAAGTGTTTGAATTTCAATCCTGACTCAAATACAGGTTGTGATGGTTATTTAGACATCAACTTTTTTGTCAATTTTGCTTGGCATATCATTGACATGGTAGAGGTAGTTATCCAAACTTTCTTCATTCTATTGTCTAACATTGAGGAGGTTTTTCAACCACTTCTCATGGTCATTTATTGCTTCAAATTGATTTATAAACGTGTACTTAAGTGTTTGAATAAGTGGACATATCTAGGATTTAGTTTGTAGTACCAATTTCATTTGTAATCACCTATGGTAATTCGAAAACGTTTGCACATGTTGGTTTTTTAAGCACTATTTAGGATTTGTAATTCTTAATGTATTCATGAGGAGCAGTCCTCACACTGTAGGTCTACATGTCGGTTGTCATACATTGGATGGAGAGGGTAATCAACAATTTCACAAACAAATGGGAACAAGGGATGGAGAGGGTGATCAACAATTCTTGTATACTTTGTAGAAGTAGGCTCAATAACCATTTTGCCCAAAAAGAAGCCAAGTAAAAAAGTTTGTCAACCTTTCCTATTGTCAATATGAATCACCTACCAACTTGGCACCTTCCAAAGCTAACAAGTTTAGTTGCATTATGGCTTTCTTAGGTGCAGACAATCTGGTCATATGGTTGAGCTTCTTTTACACCTTGACTCATCATGGGATGGCCATTAATAGTTGACACACTTAGGTCAACAATGCTACTGACCAACACTATCAGACTTTAGGCTGGCCATGCTGCGACCATCATTTATCTATATTTGTGTGGCTTACATGTCAATCAGGTTTGTAAAAAGGGCAAGAATGGTTTAAGCTTTTGTAACCATGGTTTAAGTTATTGTCTCTAAGTTCTTCTTTATTAGAGACACACGAGGCTTGAATTTTGCAACAAAAGCCATCTTTGAGGTCTTCCCCTTTGTTGCCAAGGTGTCATTAAAAATGTGACTATTGTGCCAAAATCTTCTTCAGGGTGATATTTGCCTTTTTAACCAATTTAATTAAACAATACAACACAACTTGTAATATCTTTCCATATGCATGGTGCCAAATATTATGAAAAGTTTTGACCAACATCCAAAAGATGATAAGGTGGAGAAAACACCAATAAACTAGACAAATATCATCATTGACATAAAAAGAGAAATGAAAGACAATAGACTATCATAAAGAATGACAATGTGATACAAACCAAATACACTTGGATTCCTAAGTCAAAACAACCTAATAGGTTAGGATAAAAGTGCTTAAGTTAGGTGGGTTAATAGTCGGGTACATTGGCCACATTAAATTATAGCCTATCAATATTATACTTTAGTTGAATTAGGAAACTTAGAATAATTATTTTCACTATAAAAGGCTATAATTGAAACATAATTTATAAACAATCTTGTGATCTTGTAGGATGAGTGTAGAATCTTGAATATCTCATCATAACTCAAGTTCCTACAGGTCAGCTTTAGGTGCTCAGCGAAGTAGGTTCTAACTTAAACATAATTTCTCATTTGTAATGTAGGGTCCATGTTGGTGGATGTGCAGATAGGCATCACTATGGTGTTGTTTGCCCATTGTAGCTTCTCAATCAATTACACTTCAATTAGGTTAGCCAGTGTTGCCCTAAAGTTAAGTTATAAAAAAGTTCTTTGCATTGCCAATGTAGTAAGGCATGTGCAGAGAAATCCAACTCAACAGGTGTTAACTTGACATGCATGAAATGTAGTCAACATATATATATATGTATATAAACAAAAATATAATGTGTGTGTATATATATAGAGTATAGTTTTAGAATTTGAAAATTGTTGAAACATCTAATATTCATAATTTTATAGTAAATTAAAAAACTATAGATTTATCAATTGATTGACATTTATATAAAAAAAATCAATGTTAATACTTTTATTTATATATTTCATGTAATTGTTGATTTGTATTATATTTCAAATATTTAATCTGTCTTTGCTTTTGTGTGTGTTTAAGATTGTGGTCATAAAGTCCAATATGAAGGCCCAATCCAATTATTCTTAACTCGATGAGTCTGTCTAGATCAAGCAAACCTCAATGGGTCAAACAACTATCCTAATAGTACATGTTGGGGTTGGAGGTTGGTCACCCTACATGCCTTGTCTTCGAATTTGCTCTATTATGTGAAATGATTATACCACTTAATTTTATTTAGAGGAAATTATAGAAAATGTTGAATTATTTAGCTTAATAATGTTAATGTATGCACCTTTTTAACTTCATTACATGTATACCATATCTTGTTAAATAATATCAAAATTACTAGAAAATAAGTATATATCACATTGCGCGAAAACTTTCCATTTTATTTTGTTTCTGTTTTTTCAAATCGTATCAGCTTGTTTCCATTTAGAGCCCTAAATCATAGTACTCAGATTTCTCCTTCTTCTTCTATTGCACATCCCCACTACCACCAACGTCATCTTCTCTGATGCTATAGATTGGTCGTTGGTGCACTATTGTTGGTATTCCAGTCGCAATTTAAACTGTTACTGCTCTCATCCAAGCTACAGCTACTCATCGCTGCCACTCACTATCCCTATTTTGCCCTAGTCATCGCTCGTCATCTGCCTGTGCTTATCGCCCTACCTACTGCTCACAATTAGCCATTTTCTAACTGTCTACCGTCCATCACCGTTTGTCATTTTGCAGATTTGCCTGTGTTTATTATACTCGTTCTGTTGTTGTTTCCTGTGCAAATCTTTTTGCTTGTTTATGCTTTGTTTGCAACTCCGTATACCAGTTTTGAAATCTTGCAACATATCCCATCCACAAATGTTAATATCTTAACTGTATATAGAAGTTACACACATTGCATACCAATGTTTTTAATCCATATCTCATTAACCAATGC
Source organism: Tinospora cordifolia (assembly GCA_030144865.1). Lineage (NCBI taxonomy): Eukaryota > Viridiplantae > Streptophyta > Magnoliopsida > Ranunculales > Menispermaceae > Tinospora > Tinospora cordifolia. Next base: position 10,722 of record JAJIYU010011024.1, read on the forward strand.
GAATATCCTAACTGTATACATAGGTTATACACTCTGTGTACACACTGTATACCATTTTTTGAGATTCTGCAACAAATCTCATTAACCGCGGTTAATATCCTAATTGTATATAGAAGTTATACGCACTTATTACTAGTTTTATGAAATCTTGCAACATATCCCATCTACAAATGCTAATATCCAAGCTGTATACAAAAGCTATAGACACTGTATACCAATGTTTTTAATCCATATCTCATTAAATAATGTTAATATCCTAAATATATACATAAGTTATACACACTGTATACTAGTTTTGGAGATTGTGCAACATGTCTCATTAACAAATATTAATATCCTAACTATATACAAAAGTTATACACTCCGTATACCATTTTTGAAATCTTGCAACATATCTCATCCACGGATGCTAATATTTTAACTGTATACAGAAGTTATACACACTATAAACCAATGTTTTTAATCCATATCTCATTAACCAATGCTAATATCCTAACTGTATCCAAAAGTTATACACTCTGTATACACACTGTATACCAATTTCTGCAACATATCTTATTAACCAATGTTAATATCCTAATTGTATACAGAAGTTATATATACACTTTTTATACCAGTTTTATGAAATCTTACAACATATCCCATCCACAAATGCTAATAGTTTAACTGTATACAGAAGTTATACACACTGTATACCAATGTTTTTAATTCATATCTCATTAACCAATGCTAATATCTTAATTGTACACAAAAGTTATACACTCTGTCTATACACTGCATGCCAAATTTTGAGATTCTACAACATATTTCATTAACCAATGTTAATATCCTAATTATATACATAAGTTATATACTATTTATACCATTTTTATGAAGTCGTACAATATATCCCATTCACAAATGCTAATATCCTAACTATATACAAAAGTTATACACATTGTATATGAATGCTTTTAATCCACATAAAAAACATCTAGTTGCATTGACAGTTGATTCATGAATCTATAAATTCACAAATATCTCTATACAGTTGATTGACTGTATATCAGTGCCTCTTTATAGATTTATGCATAGTTTACATATGATAAAAAAGAATAGCAGAATCATTCTTTTTTGTTATGAAAAAATAAATCACAGACGAACTAAACTTTTTGATTATTGAGTTTCTATTCCTTTACAAACGATTGCGCATTTCTTGCAAATTGGTGATTATTCTCTCTTCATTGCTGATCGCATCATTTTTTTTTCAAAAAACTCGAGATTTTTGTTTTCATAAAAATTTGGTGTAAAAACGTTTTTTGGTATTCTTTGTAACGACCTATATTTATAGATATTGAGTTGACGGGTTCGACTTGTATTTTTATGTATCAATTAATAAATTATAAATAAAAATGTATAATTTTACAAAAATTGTATAAGTTAATGTGTGTATTAATTAAATGAGAAATAAAATAAATAAATAGTGATGGTAGTTTTAATAATAATAAATATCAAATAGTGAAAATTCATTTGATGATGAAATGAATTAATGAAATCTTGTATGCATATATAAATGCACGTGTATACATACATACATACATACATACATATATATATTCCTTTGTATATATGCATGATAAAAGTGTCTTAGTTGGATTTAAAAATAAATAAATAAATAAAATAAGAGGTGATGTGCTTGGTTGGATAATGGGGAAAAAAGAAAAAAAAATAAAATAAGGGGAGAATAGAGATGAAGTGGATGGAAAAGAAAAAAATTGAAATTATCTTGACATTAATGGATGGTGGGACCCGCTCAAAAATCAACTATAAATAGCATTGCCTCATTTCAATCCTTTCTCACAATTTTCATTCGAAAAAGAGAGAAAAAAAGAGAGAAGAAAACAAAAAAAAAAAAAAGAAAGAAAAAGGAGAAAAAAAGGAAGAAAAGGAAAGAAAAGAGGAAAAAAGTTGTTCATTTTCAAAGATCTAACATTTTGAGTAAATTATTTTTATCTTTTTTTAATTCAGAATTGTTATGAAAGTTGTAAATTACAATTTTTCTAGTATAGTTTTTAATAAATGTGATAGTATAGTGTGTGACTTAAAACTAGGGTGTGTTTTCACTAGGAGTAAAACTATACAATATATATATATATATATACTATTGTATTCAGATCAACAAATAGAACATAAATATATGGTTTATTTATACCCATGTAGGACCTGAGAATTTATATGGTAATTGAAAGTTGACACATAGGAGATATATCTATTAGCTTTGAAATTTTAGTCGGCAGGTACTGAAATGTTCAGAATGAACAACTGAACTCAATGACACTAAAATTAGGATTTTTCGAAGTCAATTGATATATTAAATTCACATTTATATAATTTTAACATTAATTAATAAATATAGAAAAAAATGTATATAGTGTTATATAATGTTAAATAATTGGAAAAAAATGTTATATAATGTTGTACAACATTATGAAATGTTTATAGGAAAAAATGTTTAATTTAGAAAATAATTAAAAAAATTTTTATTTACTATATTGAATCGCGAAATTTATGAAAATGATTGGCTATTGTATACCAAAAGTGGAACACACGTCAATGATATAGGGTGTTGGTATTTCGGTTCAATGTTAAGGCCTTAATTGCATCGATTGACCTTGTTGACCACGTTAAACCTATTGATCATACAGGCCGGCGAGTGTTGGGGTTGATTAGAGTTGATTGTACTGATTAAAATTGATCAAATCATAAATGAATTACAATTGACCAAGTCAATCATTTGATTAATTAAGGGCCATAAAGTTAGATTTGAGCCAAATTTCATTTAGATATTAAAAAACCACGTTGATTACGCAAGATCAAATGGTAGCAGAACGCAACCGGTTACAAGAGAAGTACTAGAAGCTGAGCATCCTTGTGAGTAGTGTTTTCTAATTTATCACTTAACTTGTTATTATATTCATAAATGAAATGTTATTACATATTGCAATGCATTTACAATTTTTAAATGGGTTTTGAAATGAAAATGTGCACTGACTCTTGAAGTCTGATAGTGAGGGTTAGGGTATTGGATGTGATAGAACATTGAAGACCAGAAGCTATCGTAACTGGGGGTACATCCTATGTAGGTCTATCAATTGGCTCCCCCTATTAAAGATTTGAGGTTGTCATATATGAGGTATGGGCTGGTGGATCTTTATGATATGATATGAGAATATGTCTATCTATAGGGTATACCCACTTGGGTGGATTTATTAGTGCCTTGTAGGCTATTGGGAGCTTTGACATGCGTTTTCAACATTTAAACCATTTTCAAAATGAAAGGTGCATGATTGCGTTATAGATTTAACATTTGTTGACTGTTGTATTTATTCATATTATTATTATTGTGTATCCATACATGACATTATTTTATAAAATTCATGTTAAGTTATAGATTAGACTACGTTACTCACTGAGCTACTGTGGAAAAATTGACTCACTACTCTAACATTTCAAGTTCTTCTACTGCGGACAAAAGCAAGAAAGTGGTCATCACGTACTGCGCATTTCTTTTATTTTAATAGGTTTCTGCATGTGGTTTACTATTTTGAGAGTTAGTATGATGTATAAGGGATAAGGATCCGTTATAACTATTTTGTTTTAGGCATTTCCGCTACTACTACATTTAGGGAGTTGTATATAGTTAATTTACTGTAATTACTTATTTAGCTACTAGCATATATCTTGTGATTACTCTGATGATGTTGTGTACGAAGTGTGAATGATGCTTAATAGTATTTTGACAAACTTAGTTTACGAGTGGGTTTGTCAAGACATTGTGTCTGTCGGTTCACCCTCTACCCTAGGAAAGGAGATCGAACATTTTTGCTATTAAGTTTTTTATTTTTGTATATAAAGGAGAATGACAATACATTTATAATATTTCTATCTTTTTATACAGAAATGTACTTTTTCCTTTTATTTATTTAGGCTTTGCTGGAGTGGTTTGAAGGATGTTAAAAGTGAAAGGAAAATTTATAAAATAAAACCGTGTGCTTTGCATCGGCGAATGATGAGCTATTCGTGTAATTCAATTTGATAGTCATTCAACCCATGAGATTTGGTATTATAAATTGAATCAAATTACCCAACGTTTCAGTAAAAAAATAAAAAAAATAATACAGTTACGATTAACTTACATAATCAAAATCTTTTTAAGTTATTAACTTCAAAAAAACACAAAATTTTCATCCAAACTTCAATTTATGCAAATATTTGGGAATTTTATAAGATGGAAAGGAGTCTACCAAAATAATATGTATGTGGGCACTCCATGGCCGCTGGTTTTTAGTCTAGTGGCTTTTGAGTTTAGACAGTTGTAGGTTATTTAGCCTTTCTCATTTCAATGAAGAAGCATGAAATTGTATTCCTATAAGTTTAATAACTACCTGCCCATGACTTACTGACATACATCTATCTATGTTGCATTAATAAAAAGGAGAGGAAATTTCAATGCTATTTGTGTTGCCACGTTACCAATTATAAATTTCTAATATGTCACGGCCCAAATAAAAAAAAAGAAAAAAAAAAAAAATATATATATATATATATATATAAAGCTTTCGCATTAGTTTTTTTCCCTCTAATTCATTTAATTTTCTACATCATTAATAAGAAAATTTCAAGATGTACTCCAACTCAAAACCTTTTATTAATTAAAGAATATTGAGGGCAGACTACTCAACTTTAAAATCCTTTTTACTATTATTGGTTTTGATTAATATATTTCCATTTCCCACGTGTTATTTCTTTTTCAAAAAAATAACTAATATTCATTACTAATACTTCAAATTTTGTAGAAAGGGCAAATCCTCAACTACTATATATATATATA
>JAJIYU010011025.1:0-15614 GCA_030144865.1 Tinospora cordifolia
CAAGCTCACCCCAATTTTATTTTTTAGGTATACGTACAGGTGGAGTACAGGGATAGACCAATCAGTCCACATAGTGTGGTGTCGACCATTTTCATAGGATAATGTAATTTGACTTTAAGTTTTATTTCATTGTAAATTTAGAAAATAGATATGTTACAAATTGTGTTTACTAAATTGTTTTCTTGTAAAGTATGTTTGAACTTCAAACTTGAAAATTTTATATGTTTTGATGAAATTTTCTGATGTCTTCTTACCTATATGAGTGTTACTATTTTAAGAAAGAATTTGACAGATATTTCGTTGTGTGATTTCTGTTTTACTATTCATTTTACTAAAAAAATTCAGTGAAGAGTATTTTAGAAGATGTATTGCAAATATTGAGAGTTGATGATGTTGATGAGCTAGATTGTATTCCATTTGAGAAATTGAATTTGTGAAAAAGAGAGTTAGAAAGAACCGTAAGTGACATTCTGGATTCTCTTCGAGCAATGACCCACACGTGAGGCATCTTTGCCAAAGGGATGCATCTTCGCGTTAACCTAGAACACATGGCAGGGAGGCTGATTCGAGAGTTGGTGTGTTACAAGTATGGTATCAGAGTTAGCTAGTAGCTCTTTGGGAAAAGATGTTAGTCTGGCCTAGTGTGTTCAAATAGGATTATGCCAGATTTGGTTTTCACCTGATTTGATTTTTTACTAAAAAATGAAGTTTCTTTTGATTTGATTTTTGAATAATAGAAAATGAAAATGTGTAGATGTCAATTAGATGGCTAGAAGTCTAGAAAAGATTTAGGTGATGCTAGCGTACCAAAACTAACTAGTTACAGGTGTGATGAGAGTACGGGTAGGTTTTCTAGATAGTTTGATTTCTTCTTGGGGAAGATGTGCCTGAAGGTGAAGCCCTCCTTGAGAGAAGTACCTTGATGGTTTGACTACTATATTGGTTAGTGCCTTCTTTGAGATGAGTGCCCCAATGGGTGATCTCTATAGTGTTACTCCTGAAGGTTGGTGCCCTCTGGTAGGAGGTGTGTGTCCCCAAAGGTTGACCACTGTGTAGATATCCCTGAAGGTTGAGGCCCTCCGTTAGGAGGTGTGTGTCCCCGAAGGTCGATCACTGCATAGATATCCCTGATGGGGAGGCCCTCTACTGGGAAGTGTGTTGTTCTTGATGGTATGATCCCAGCTCTGGGAAGATGTCCTTGAGGGTTAATCCCTACTCAGAAAGGTCTGAATTTGGGAATGCTGGTATCACATAGAAATGGGATTGAGTTGAGTACCAGACCATAGGTCTAGGTAAAGACTGGATGTTGTCGCGAAGGCACGGTGAATCATAAATAAATTAAAAGATTTTAGGGCATAGGTGACAAACTAAAAATGTGTATGAACGCACACTTGTTTGGTCAAGACCCAAGTTCGAAAGGAAGTTGTATATCTGGTCTCTATGTCGGATGGGGTGCATAGGGATTTGGTGTTATGAAGGAATCCTAGATTTGGAGAATGACAGACCTTGTTTGGTAAGTGATCGGTTCCTTTGGAAGAACTTGCTCGCACTGTGTATGACTAGGATGGGGCAATCAAGCATAATGGGTTTTGCAAAGCCTTGGGGATTGAGATACTTGCGCCATTGTAATGGGTGTAATAGAATCTGAGGTGGAAGTCTATGTGGAAGGGCGAGTGTAGGATGGGGTCATGGACCAGAAAACGCAGATGGAAGCTTAGGATTTTATTAGGCTAACGTGTTTTGGTTGATTGATTGTTTTTGTGGTTGTTTGTCATGTAGGTAATATAATAATTTTGATTATGTTAACCCAAACTCCTACACCCAGAAATAGACGAAATGCTACCGACTTAGAAGCAAAAACCTCTAAGCCACTAAGACAAATCGAGAACTTATAGACAATGCACCTAGAATCAAAATAGCATGAAAACACAAAAGGGTATAGGTGGGTAAGAAGTATGGTCCATTATCACAAGTGTCAGTATCCAACATGTGGAGGTAAAGGAGGACATCAGATAAATTATTGTCATACTGTTACTAACCACCCTAATAGAGAAACTGTAGTGAGAGCATAGATGATAGAGTATGATGATTATATGAGTGCCTACTTTAGCCCATTTGTGCCAGAACCCCAACTCAAAAGCTATGCTTATTCACCACATAAACTGCCAAACTACATGTTATATGAAAACAAAAAATGCTTGAACAGGTCAAATCCATCCCCGGTAAGAGCATACATTAGATTGTTGGTAAATCTCGATATTTCTTTTATGAAAATGTCATGGATGTTGCACATGAGACCTGGATTAGAATATCATAGTTCTTGTATTTAATCACGCCAGAGTTTGTGAACTCACAGTTCTTCTCACCATTGACTCGAAAAGAAGGCCACATTCAAAATTTTTTTCATTGAAAATAGGACGCACATTATTCCAAAATCACCAGTGACAATTGAAGACGTGATACCTCAAGCTAAAAGGTGGTTATCATTATGGAACATTAGGAAACAATCGAGTTGCATCAGTTTAGAAACCCATGGAACTACTTAGCTACATGAAAGACATGAGGAAATTTTAATTTATTCTCAGGGAATGCTTTCAAAGGAGCAACAAACCAACATCCTTTATCATTGCAAGATGATGAATCTAGTGTGGGTTAATAAATACATTGGTTATATTGATGAATCTGATGAATAGTTTTTTCAGCCAATTTCTCTATGTAGGACCAGAGTGGTGCGGAGGAAGCGAAATGACCCATTGGAAAGAGTAGATTGACTGACAAAGGTAGTTTACTTCCTATCTATTCGATCCACAAACTTAATGAGTAAACTAAGGGAGTGGTATATTTTAGAAAGTTTGGGACATACCATTTGGGTATTAACTTGATTCAAATTTCAAGGACAAAATTTCATTTAAGGGGAGTAGGTCGTAATAACTCAATTTTTTTTCAACGCATACACGTCGCAATTAAAATAAAAATTTAAAATAATCAATCAAGAAATAAAATGAATGCTTTTATTACATGTATGTAATGTAAACTTTGGGTTAAAAATATAAAATGAAAGTTACATTTGGGAGAAAAAATAATAATAATAATAAAATATACGTAGAGACAAGGCTCGCGAAATAGCATAGCAATAGAAAAGAAAAATATATGAGGTTTGCGAAATAGTAGGAATCCAAAAAATGTATACATAAAATAAAACATTTTGAAGGCCTTAAGATTTTATTGGTAAAGAAAAAATGGAGGTAACAAGCAATAAATAAATAAATAACATGTGGTGTGGTTAGCTAAAAAAGAAAAGACAAGAAAAAAAAAGAAAAAAAAATATATGCATTTTGCTTGATGAACAAAAAAGAAGGGGAGTGTGTTGTGTGTGCGTTCTACGGTGTGACGAAGGAGAACAGCTGGCACAATCTGGTGCATGAAAGAAGAAGAGCTACAACAAGAACAATTGTAGTTGTTCGATTTGGGCGAAAAAGAAAGAAACGCAGCTGAGCTGCGTTCTTGTGTGAGTAATAGAGGAAGAAGAACAAGGATAAAATAGCAATCCATTTTGCTATGATTTGCGCGAGGAGGAAGAAGATGAAGGTGCAGCTACATCCTATGACATTTTCTCATGCAAAGAAGAACGAACTAGCAGCATGTCCTACTACGTTCTGGTTGTGAAGAAGAAGAAGAGAAGCCCTAGCCCTAGCTGGTGCGACAAAGAACAAAGAGGAAGCTGTTGTGGTACATTTTCTATGCCAAAAAGAAGGGAAATGAAGAATAGAAACACCTATGTGTTGCTGCTACATTCAAACGAAGAAGAAATAGAACACTGGTGCATTTTGTTGTGCGCACGAAAAAGAAAAACGAAGGGACGTGCAGTGCGAGGAATGAGAAGAAGAACGCACTATTGTGTGTTGTCTGCATGAAGGAAGAAGCAAGGACAAACCAACGGGAGGATTAGGCGAGTTGTTGTTCGAAACCCCTTTGAACCAGATCTAAGGTATCAACAGTTCATTTCAAAGGGTGTTTCAACGTTAAGAATGCTTTGGAACATGATATACAGCACCCATCATCAATTTTGAAAGGGAACGAAAGGGGCTTTGAAGGGATTCAATATTCGAAAGGTTTCGGGACTTGATCCAGGAGGTGGAATCTTGCTTTGGAGGAGTTTTGAACAAAGAATCAATTGCAGAAAGGTATAAAAATCCATTTTCTTCAATTTTGGAGTTGTTAATTTTGAATAAATTATTTGAATTATTTGTAATATCAAGAAGAGGTTGAACTATTAGGAAAGCTCCGAAGCGGAAAATAGAGAATTTTGGAGCTTTTAGCTAAAAGGTTTGAATTTTAAATTCTTATTTCTTTTTGAAATATTTCATTTGTGATGAATAAATTATTTGATGGATGTTGGAATTTTGATATCAAAGTTCAGGGGGTTGTGGAGATTCAAAGATCAAAAACTTAAATTTATTTGGAAGTTAGATATGAAATTAAATATTAGAATGATCATATTTGAGTTGGAATAATTGTTTAAAAGATAAAAGAATTCTTGAATGTATTGTTAGTTGTAGAATATTTTATTTAAATTTGAAAAGGAAGAAGGAACTTAGGTAGATTTATTATAATGATTTTCTATTGTAGATATATAATTTAGAATGAACCAGAGCGATGAACTGAAGTAAAGAAAATCTAAGAAAATCCAAGTGGGCAGGATTTCCTTACTCATACGTATTATATAGATTAAAATTTTAAAACATTTATTTGAATAGTTCTAGAATATTTAGAATTACTTTAGGAAATTGTTTGGAATGCTTGGGTGATGTTATGATGAATAATTATTTATTTATTGCATGCATAAATAGGAAAACTGCATTTAGGTGGCATCATTTATTTATTTGACTACCACTTTAATTGCATGCATTATTTGATAAATTTTCTATTTTATGTGTGATGCTTTGGTATGATTGAACTTGTTTGTGAAACTAAAATAAGATTGAAGGATTATTAAGAATTCACGTGTCGATGTGATTGACGAGCCTGAAGCAGATCGAGGTGGCATTTCCTATATGTTACAGCTTGAGGTCAACAAGCCACAAGGCGGATCGTAGGTATCCCTAACCTTGAGCTACCTACAACAGCTAGAAGTCTTTGAGAAACAGTACGATGCTATAGTAAGTAGCTTCCTTAGATTGTGACTCTGACAGATAACTGGCCTTAGGTATTACCTGAGATTTCTACTTCAGATCATGGGGATACCAAGAGTGATCTCAACACACTTTTGGTCTTAAATTACAACCAGAACCAAATGAATGTTTGAAATGCCTAATGTATGGAAAGTGTTTGTAATGTTTTGAATTTTGATCTGTATAATGCGTGTGATGTGTAGAAATGACTCACTGGGCTTTCAAGCTCACCCCAATTTTATTTTTTAGGTACACATACAAGTGGAGTACAGGGATTGACCAATCAGTCCACACAGTGTGGTGTTGACCATTTTCAGAGGATAATGTAATTTGATTTTAAGCTTTATTTTGTTGTAAATTTAGAAAATAGATATGTTACAAATTGTTTTTATTGAATTTTTCTTGTAAAATTTGTTTGAACTTCGAACTTGAACATTTTATATGTTTTAATGAAATTTCTAATGTCTTCTTACCTATATGAGTGTTACTATTTTAAGAAAGAATTTGACAGATATTGTGCTGCATGATTTTTGTTTTACTGTTCATTTTACTAAAAAATCTGGTGAAAAGTATTTTAGATAATGTATTGCAAATATTGAGATTTGACAATGTTGATGAACTATATTGTATTCTGTTTAAGAAATTGAATTTGTGAAAAGAAAGTTAGAAAGAACCTTAAGTGACGTTCTGGATTCTCTTCGGGTAACGACCTACACGTGAGGCATCTCTACCAAAGGGACGCATCTCCGCGTTAACCCAAAACATGTGGCAGGGGTTCTGATTCGAGAGTTGGGGTGTTACACTTCTCGTGATAACCATTGAGAAAAAGTTGTCATAAAACAATGTTTTGAATTGTTCCTAGGTCATTGTAAAGGTATCCATGTCTGAATCATTCATTACCATTTCCCACCAATGATAGGCAGGTCCTACAAATTGGTGTACAACTATTGCCACTCTCTTAAGGCCAGTTGCCCCAAGGTATTTAGATGTTTTTTCATATTAGAGAACCATATAGTTACTGCCATGTGATTTGATTTACCATCAAAAGTACTTGCAACTTTTGGAACTCTATCAGTAGGTTCCTCTATTCTTTATCATTTGTGATCGGTTGGTTTGGTACTACTGGATCATTAGGCAAAGGAGCTTTGATGAGCCTAAGACTGAGGTTGTGTTGGTGGAAGGTTCTGAACTTGGGGTAGGGTCCTCATGACCTACTCCACCACTTGTCGAGTGATCTTGGCCATCATCTCTAGAGATAAAATTGCCACAACTGGAGCCGTTGCTGCCACTGGTGCCCTCTTATCCCTCTGACCCGACTCATCAGTATTTTTATGCTTCGAAACGTTCCTTCTTGTCCTTACATTATCTACAAGTCAAAAGTCATCTTAGGACCCAAAAATTTGATATGAAATCAGAATGGAGAATTTCCAACATACAAGGAAAACTATAACTTCATTTCAATTCAATCTGGGTTATGCAAACTCCTTTTCTCAAAAATCTAGACACAAAATGCTTTTGCAACTCATGATAATTGTAATCCTTTGTATGTCTATTGTTAATTTGTGACCCTATTGTCAAAGCAATTTTTTGCGTTATTCGTACTACCATGACTCTAAATTCATGTCTCTAAGTTCTTAGTATATTCATTGGTAAATCAATTTCGGCTTCTAAGTTTTGTTCGAGGTTTTTCAAGTCTTCATAAGTTTTCTGGGTACAAAAATTTTTGGTTTCTCATAGTAATATTCAGAAAAATAACAATAGAGACAACATGCAACAACATTCAATCAAACATACATTTTGCGGTAGCTTAGAGAAGTTCCTAAGCTTCCATTCATGCCTTTGAGTTCGGGCATCCCATACCACTCTTGCCCAGTGACATAAGCTTCCATTCAAGGACTTCACTGAACCCAAACAATTTTGCAAATGTCTCGATGACTAAAGTCTCCCTAACCCCACTATTCTTAATCATCACATACTAGCTAAGCATAGGGAAACAAGCTCTTCCAAAGTTATCGAACATTCACCAAACATGGCCCGTCAATCCCCAAGTCTAGGATTCCTCTATACCTTGTATTTCTACGTGTCCCACACCTTGTAGAAACTAGAGATGCAAGATCATCCTGGTCACGAGTCATGACCAAACAAGTGTTTCATTTTCCACATTTTTAATCTCTAACCTATTTCCTAGAAGTTTTCATTTAATCCACTATGTCACCTCGGCAACACTGAAGTCTCTATCTATAGTCTCTTTTCCTAGACCTATAAACTCAATAACATTGCTGCAAAGTTACTCCATTGAACGAACAACCCATAATCTATACTTTCGACACTTGCCCAATTTATCTACTAACTATGCTCTGATACCAACTTTTGTCTCAGCGTAAGTATTTGCCCAGTATATCTACTACCTAGGTTAAGCTTAGAGATTTTATAAACATCATTTACACCTTGCCTAGTATATCTACTAACTGTGCTCTAATGTCAACTTTGTGGCATCTTGCTTCCCAATGTCAATATTTGTAATACCTCGAACTTTTCTAATGTGTACACGTCAAAATTAATTTTTAAAAATATAAAAGAAATATGAAAAATATGTGAAAACATGTTTTAAATGCTTGTATTAATGTGTGTTAATAAAATAAAATAAATTGGAATTTTTGAAATTTTTAAAAATTCAAAAAAATCGAAAAAATGGCAAAGTTATGTAATGATCGCACTGATTATGGGGAAAAGTCCTAGAAATTCCAGTTTTTGGCACTAATGAACGAGGTTATTATTCAATGACCATGGTCATTACGAAAAAAACCCAGGAAAATTCATATGATTTCACACTGATGACTACAGTCATTGGGGAAAAATTAGCACTGCTGACCACAGTCATCGCGCGAACTATATATATGCTTGGAGCCTTAAAAATTGTCATTTTCACATGCAACAGTTCGTGCTTGCTCCAAGGGGTGATTCCATGCGATTCACCCTGGTTCCAAGTGAGTTATTCAACAACTCCAACTCATTCAAATCATCCTCAATTGATTCCATATCAAAGAAGAAGAACAATATCTAGAAAAAGGAATAAAGGGTGTTCTTGCTAGAAACCACAAAAAAATCAAGGTGAGCATGTTTATCTTCTTCGAGTATGTTTAAACACTAATAATTGGTGTATCTGAATGTGGATTGCTTGGTGAAAATGAAGGAATTGGTTTAGTGAAGATTGGAATTCTGTGTTGAAGTGGAATAAGGGATACAAGGGATTGAAATGCGAGGTAAAGTGTTTACCTTATATATTTTTGTGTTTTAAATGTTCCACATTAGTTTTAAGTGTAAATTATGATGTGTTTGAATGGTAAAACCCATGTGGGGACCCCTGACAACATCAAATATATGAATCTCGTGATTTAGGGAAAGATCCTGTGATGACTGCGGTTATCTCCTGGACGACCACAGTCATCCATCGAGGTGGGTGGATTTTCTCGGTTTTATGTACACCGGGGGACCCAAATAAGATTAGAACCTTAGATCATTATGAAACATGTGATGAAAGCCAAATTCATATGTTACAAATGTTTCCTAGTGTAGATTGAGGAATATCAAGAAATTATGAGGAACGACGACACAAGGGTCATTCTACATTATCAGGTGGGCAGGATTCTCTTGCTCACTAGTATTTTGTAGACTTAAAGTTCAAAACTTGATGTTGGTGTGGCCAAGGATGTTAGATGCATGCTAGGATGTGTATGCCAATTAAATGCTTTGATTGCTGATTAATCATAATGCTCGGTTGCGTGCTTACTCATTATTTGAATGAATAGGAAGGTTTCTTAATCATAACTGCTTCATTATTTATATGCCTCGTATGATGATATGATGTGGAATGATAGCTATTGAAAATTAAAGAAGATTAATTTAAGACTTAATAATCCATATACCAGGGCGATGGTGGATCTGTCGAAGCTTTGTAGCTATATCTACCATGCGATAGTCCAGATCCCATTGTCGGTGTTCTTAACTAAGTCGCATGCGACGGCTAATAGTTCTTCAAATGGGTGAGCAGTGACCGTAGATCATTGCACCTATTCTTAGATGTGAAGTGAGGTTGCGAATGGTGGCGTAGCTCGAAACGTTACCAACCATGATCAACTCCTAAACACCAAGGAACACCAGGAGTATATCTCTTTCAGTCTTAGAGTACAACAAAACAAATGAATGTTGGAAACGATTAATGTAATAACAGTGTATGCATGTTTTGAATTTTGGTTTCTATAATGTTAGTAATGTGTAGGGATGATCCGCTGGGCTTTCGAGCTCACCCCATTTTCTTTTACAAGTACTCTCGAAGGTGGACTGAACTGATGACTGGCTTTACCATCATTGGAAAGTAACCTCTTAGACAAGTTACTATTAGATTTTGAGTTTATGTACTGGTTTTGAAACATTTTTATTGGTTTGCATTAATGTTAGAAAACTGAGGCATGTTACCAAATTTTACTATATATTGTTAAATAAATTTTGTGAACACTGTATTTAATTCGGACTATGATTTTGGTTAAGTTTTGAAGAAATGCTTTACACTGCAGAATGGATACTTTATTTTCATTATATCCGAACATAGTGTTAGTTCTATTTTGATGATTAATTCCGCTATAGTACTTTGATTTCATGTGACCATTTATTGTGAAAATCTAGTGATGTGTTTTGAAATAATTATCTGACAATTTGTAAATATTAGGGATTTGTTTTCTAATTTAACTCCATTGTGATTCGTGGAAAGTGTTGCTAGGAATAAAGGAAAAAAGGTTGACGATCCCCGTTCTCGGTAGGCGACGATTGATGATTTGATCCTGCACGTACGGTGGCTGTGTCGAAGGGGTGCGTAACTCTACACTGGGCCCCAACAAAATGCGCAGGGCTCGATGGGCCTTGGGGCTAGGGATCGGGGTGTCACATAGTTGTATCAGAGCTTAGGTAGTAGCTCTATGGGAAGGAATTTTGGTCTAATCATTCTGCCAAAGTGGAATTTTCACTAAAAAGGTCACCGAGTTTGATTTTCACTAAAAATGAATTTTTACTAGATTTGAGTTTTGAAAAAAGAATTAAAATGAGTAGAATGATCTGTACCCATTAATAAGTGAGGTCACTAGTAGGCGACTAGAAGTCTAGAAAAGATTTAGATGAACCAAGGTGCTCGAGTTAGAAGCCGCAAGTGGAAAAAAGTACAGGTAGTAGTCCTGTAGGTGGCAGATCTACTCCTTGCGAGTGATGCGCTACTTAGGAATTGTCTGAGACTTGGGACTAATGGTATCACATAGAAAAGGGAGTTATGTCAAGTATTGAGACACTAGGTCTAGGTAAAGACTGGGTGTGCTTGGAAGGCACAATGGATCTGAAATAAAAGCTTTTAGGGCATAAGTTAGAGACTTATAATGTGATAACACACACTTGTTTGGTCAGGACATGATTTAGGAGGATCCTGTATCTCTAGTCTCTACGTAGTTATGGGATGCATAGGGATTTGGGGTATGGAGGAATCCTGGACTCGAAAGAATAACAAGCCATGTGTGGTGGGTCTTGTGTCAGCCTTAGAGAGTGAGATACTTGCAAAATTATAATGGTAGATGACTGGTTTCTTTGGAAGAACTTGCACGCACTGTATTCTAATTTAATGGGACGGTCGTGTATGGTGGGTCTTGCGAAGCCTTAGAAATTGGAACATCTACGCACTTGTTATAGGCATAATGGAAACCTAAGTGGAAGTTTATGCATAGGCACAGATGGAAGCCGGGGGTTTCATTGTGTTAAGGTGCATGTTTGATTGTTTGCTTGTTTGTTGGGTGGTTGCTTATGATATATGTAGTATATTATTTTGAGTATTGTTACCCAAATTCCTGGACGCAGAAACAAACAAATTGTATTCGACTTAGAAGCATAAACCCCTAAGCTACTAAAACAAATCGAGAACTTAGAAATTTGGAAATAGACTCACAGTAGCATGACGACACCAAGGGCATAGGTGAGTTTAAGGAAGTGGTCATTATCACAAGTCGCACTATCCAAAATTTTGGGGAAAGGAGTTTGAACCTCGAATTGAAGTAGAAATACTATTATATTTAATTACATTACTAAAATTATCTACTTCAATATAGCTAAATTATTAGATACTAAAATAAATCTTTGACTTGTAGATAATGCTGAGAGGTCGGGGTAGACCTAGGAGAAGTACGACCAAAAGCAGGGATGGAGCTGAGCCAGGGCCTAGTAATGAGGGCACACCTGTAGCACCAGCAACAGTGGTAGTTACACTGACACCAGAGGCCATCATCGAGATGATGTAGAGGGTAGTTGGAGCAGGCTATGAGGACCCTGCAACCATCAGCATTAGCATAGCCAACAGTATCAACACAACCATAGGTGCAGCCACAACTACCGACAGAGCCATCGGTACAGGCTCAGCCTTAGGTCCACTAACGGTCCACTTCCATTGAGGTAATGCCACAGAGTAGATTGATTTGGTTTGATAGAGAGAAGAAGGATCTACTAGTAGAGTTTTAGAAGTTACGTCCAAGTACTTTTGAGGGGACATGAGATTATATGGTAGCCGACAAATGGTTCGCGGAGATGAATAAACACCTGGACACTGTAGGGTCATCCAACCCTCAGAGGCTGGCACTGGCCGGGCACTAGTTAGTAGGACAAACCTACCACTGGTGGGAGACGATTGTGAATGACCCTACCATTGATCAGACAACCGTGACTTAGGATGATTTCAAAACAAGATTTGATAATAAGTTTTTCTCCATTGCTAGGAAGAGGCAGTTGCAGTCAGAGTTTGTTAAACTGACGTAGAAGACTATGACAGTCACAGAGTATGAGCAAAGATTTATAGAATTAGCCAGATTTGCACCTACTCTGATCGTAGACGAGTAGTCTAAGGCAAACTATTTTATTGAGGGCTTGAAGTGGAGATAAGAAAGATTGTGGCACCGTTTAAGTTGGCGACCCTAATGGATGTTGTGGAGAGGGCGCAGATTGTTGAAAGAGACCTGGAGTTTGAGCAAATACTGAGAGGTAGGAAAAGGAACAGGTCAGATCAAATTGCGGGACCTTCATGAGACTTAGTGATCAAGAGGCACAGGGAGCACCTCAGGCTCAAAGACGAGCACAAACCCGAGGTAGATGACAGAGACAGTAGGTTCATTCTAACCAGCCTGTGGATGCATAGAGAGAGGAGGCAAGGAAGAAGGGCTTGTGTCTTGTGTGTCATTAGGAAGGGCATATTGCTAAATTTTACCCTACCCGAGCAATGGCTCCAGCACTGCAGCCATGACCACAAATGCGATCTCAAATGGGTCAAACACAACAGAGGCCACAGCTATAGCAGCAAAGTTAGGCTCGCCTGTATGCAACAAACAACCAAACGGATCCCACCCCAATGGTAGAAGATACGTTTTGTTGTTTGGTGTTGCTGTCCAAGTACTTTTTGATTTGGGTGCTACAAGATCCTTTATTTTTTAAGAAACAGTGAACAAATTACAGTTGATAACAAGCCCTTTGGTTGTATCCTTGGAGGTAGCAACGTGGATAGGCACTACTATGAGTTCTAGGAAATTATGTGGATGTGAACTCACTTTCGGAGATCGACTGATTTCAGCAAATCTTTGTGTGCTCCACTTTGGAGGGTATGATGTGATACTGGAGATGGACTGGTTGACCCAATATCAAGCTCAGATAGATTGTCGGAGACGAAAAGTCACTGTCAGGTTGCCATCTGGTGAGATACTAAAGATTGATCGAAACATCCAGAGGTTGCCTAGGAGTCCTATGTTAGTGCTACTTCATGCTATCAAGCCGAAAGAGGACTTCAGGCAGCTAATGGAAGAGGATGCAGAAGAAACAAAGAATATTTAGAGAATCCCTGTGGTACAAGTGTATATGAATGTGTTTCCTGACAATATGCCTGGACTTCCTCCACATAGGCAAATAGAGTTTAAGATCGATTTGCATCCTGGTACGAATCCCATCACCATACCACCATATAGAATGGCACCAGTGGAGCTGATTGAGCTAAAGATACAGTTAGACGAGCTTCTAGCAAAGGGTTTCATTAGACAGAGTAAGTCGTCATGGGGAGCTCTGGTACTATCTATGAAAAAGAAAGACGAATCCTTGAGATTGTGTATCAACTACTGAAAGCTAAATCATGTTACAATAAAGAATAAATACCTATTACCTTGGATTGATGACGTATTTGACCAGTTGAGAGGAGTATAGTACTTTTCTAAGATAGATCTGAGGTCAAGGTACCATCAGTTTAGGATCCGAGAGTCTAGTATACAAAAGACAACTTTCAGAATGTGGTATGGTCACCTTGAGTTTATAATGATGTCGTTTGGTTTGGCGAATGCTCCAACCGCGTTCATGAATCTAATGAATAGAGTCTTTAGCCAGTTTTTGGATTAGTTTGTCATTGTGTTTGTTGATGACATTCTGATTTATTCTCGGATAGAGGCTGAGCTTGAGCAACACTTGCATATTATTTTGGAGATTTTGAAGAATAATAAATTATATGCCAAATTTAGCAAGTAAAAATTCTGGATGAAAAAGGTCAAGTTCCTTGGCCACGTCGTCTCAACAGAGGGAATAGTGGTGGACCTAGAAAAAGTTGAGGCAATATCCATCTGGAAGCAGCCCACAATCATGACAGAGATCATAAGTTTTTTTTGGGTTGCTAGGTACTATCACTGATTTATAGAGGATTTCTCGAAATTAGTGTAATAACCCTAAATTTTCAAACGCGTACACATTAAAAATAAAATTTTAAAAATTATGAAATAAATATAAAAATGTTTGAAAAAAATGTTTTAAATGCTTATTATATGTTATTGTGTGAAAATAAAATTGATTGGAACATTGGATAGTTGAAAAATGCAGGAAAAACGAAGAATTGGAAGATTTACGTAATGATTGTGGTCATTACTCAAAAAACACAGGGAAAAAACTAAGTTTTGCACTAATGACTACGACCTAACCATGATCATCGAGGAAAAATCGCACTAATGACCGCAACCTGACCAAGATCATCGTGCGAATTATTAATATGTTCCAAGCCCTAATTCAATTATTTCTCAATCTCAATAGTTCATGATTTCCAGAGGACTATTTCAGAGACGATTCAAGTTAGATTTTCTTGATTTCAATTGAGTTATTTAAGTATCCTAGCTCATTTAAATCACTCCTCATTGATTCTTAATCAAAGAAGAAGAAAAACAACATCAAGCTTGGAGGAATTGGGGGTTTTATTAATGGAAACTACAACAAAACGTGGTGAGCATGTTTTCTCTTATGATGTGTGTTTCATCTTGAGTATTTGGTGTATCTGAGTATGAATTTCATGGTTGAAATGAAGAATTGAAGAAGTGAATTGGAAATCACGTTTAGGCAATTGAAGTAAGGGAATTGGGCGAAAATTAGAGGTGTACGCCTAAATTGTTATACTTTTGTGGTTTAAGTAATTATATGTTGAATTGAAGTGTGAATTAGAACATATTTGAATGATAAAACGCATGTGGGGACCACAAATCCAACTCACACACATGGGAATGTCAAATTTGGGGAACATTTCATGGTGACTGCGATCACTACAATGATGACTGTGGTCATCCATGGCGATTTGGAATTTTTGGGTGGCAACCCATCGTGATCACGATCACCGAAGTAATGACCACGATCATCCATCTTGAAATGGGGATTTTTCCTATTTTATGTACACTAGGAGGTACATAGGACCCTAGACCATTAGACCTTTACTAAACATGGATTAAACACTTATATTCATGTGTTATGACTGTTTAATGGTGCAGATTGAAGCTTCGTGAGCATGAGGAGCTACTATACAACGATCTTCTGACATATACTGTAACACCCACCGGGAATCCTACCGGGACTCTTACCCACGTCGTAGGGCCCACGTCATGGCATGTCACTCACAAGGTACTGTCCCCTTCCCCCTGGGGTTTTCCTTCGCCTCCTCAGAGATTCGAACCTAAGACCTAGGGCTCAAGTATTTATTTCTTTCGTCATCCGCTACCATTGATACCCCAGAATTTTGTCAAAAAAAATTAAAATAAATAAAATAAGTTGAACAAATTAATTTCAAGGATTTTAAGAAATTTTGGGTGCAAATTGTGGGTTGGCATATAAAAAAATAAAATATATTTGAGATATAGAAAAAAAATTAAAAAAATAAGACCTTAATTTGATAATTAAATGAAAATTAAGGTTTAGTAGAATTAATTATGAAATTTAAGAAATTACTCAAGAAATAAATAGAAATAAAGTATTTACACATATTGACTAATATGTGTATGAATAAGGTATGTGTTAGCACGATAAATGTTAATACTACATATTATAAGAATATGTGCAATTAAATAAAAATGTAGTGTACAT
>JAJIYU010011026.1:0-15598 GCA_030144865.1 Tinospora cordifolia
ATGTTACTTGAAAATCTGGTTCAGTCTAAATCTTTTTCTTCAAAATTAAATTCATAATAATTTGTTCTTAAGTCAATATCTGGGTAATTATTTATCAAAACAAAACATCAAAAGAATTTCTCAAAATACTCACTGGATTAATCAAACAAATCATTGATAATGCAACAGAGATACTTTAAAAGTTATAATTAAAACCATAATTGTTAAATAAGAAAAGTCATTTAAAAAGAAAATAACCAAAGTTAAAGTCAATGTCGATACATCAAAACAATCCAGTGAAAATAAATAAAACATGACCTCTAAGTCTCCTATCCCAGACGACCTCCCCAAATGAGGCATCCACTGAAACTCTGAGTCTTCTGATGTACGTTAACATAATTTATGTTCATGTGTACCTGAAAGATAAAAATGGGAGTGCGCTCGAAAGCCCAATGGATCGATCCTACACATCACATGCATTATACAGACCCAATCCAAAACATTACACATACTTTCAAACATTAGGCGTTCAAACATTCGTTTGTTTTAGTCGGAGTCGAAGATCAGAAGAGGGTTGAGATATCTCTCGGTATTCCCTATGATCCAATCAAATCTCAGAGGGTTCCAATAACCATCTAAAATCAATCGACACTCATATCACAGCCTAAGAGAGTGTACTTACTGCAGCATCGTACCGTCTCCCAAAGACTTCAAGCTGTCACAGTCAGCTCTGGGTGGGAATACCTACGATTCACCTTGTAGTTCGACAATCTCAAGCAGTGACATATAGGAGATGTCACCTTGATCCGCTTCAGCCTCGACAATCGCACCGGTACGTGGATTCTTAACAAACCATCGTCTTATTTTAGTTTTTACATACAATCTCAAACACCTTAAGCATCATACAATACAATAGAGAATATAGTCCACACTATGAATACAAATCAACATGATGAGATGCATGAGTAACCAATAAGATCTAGATGCATAAGTTCCTAGTCATGCATGTTATATTTGAGTGCATCCAATTGTAAGATCATGTCATGAACTAATTACGCATGAATTATATAATTCATCATACAACACAGACATCATTCAAATAAACCAAACAGTTTCAATCAATTTCCTAATAAAATTCTAATAACCTAGAACTATTCAATCAAATGTTTTGAATCTTAAATCCATATAATGTATGAGCAAGGAAGTCACGCCCACCTGATTTCGCCAATCTTCAGGGCTCCTTGCTTCTCTTCGAGATTCTCGATACGCTAAAATATATAAATCTGACATTTAACACTTAATAGAATTACTCTTAAGCTTAAATAATTTCAAAGATAATTATGGAGTTCAAACATTACTTCCAACTAATTCAAGGCTATTCAAGAATTCTAAAATTTCATATATTCTAATTAAATTAGTTTCTAAGTCTCCTAAATTTCCTTAATTTAAAATTTTAACTTTAATAATTTACTTGCAAGTTTTTATCATATAATCATATTCAATAATTAATGAATAATCTACTGTTAAATTTATTTCACTGGAATTATTAAATAAATTTTCTCAACTAAACTTTGTAATTGATTTAATTACTTTCTATTTGCATAAGAAAATTTCTAATATTTATTATTTACATCTAACTTCCAAATAAGGTTTTAATTTCTAAACCTCGATAAACTTCAATATTGGTATTTTAATATCTATTCAAAACTCACAGAGATCAAAATACTAATTCTAACATAAAAATATTTAACAAGACTTCAAGACTTATATTTTTAACCACTGAAGGTTTAAGTTTTCAAATTTCGTTCTTTGCATTTCATCTAAAATAAATTTCATACTATCTAACATTTAAAATTTAAAATATACCTTACGTCGTCTTCTTCGCGGTAGACATGCCAACAACATCCTTCATTCTCATCCCACACATAGCAGAAATTTCAGAATTTTTTTGATTCACTTTCAGCAATCTACTCCACGTTCAATGGCTCACCTACGTTCAATCCTCAACCAAAAATTGTCTAAACCAAAACCTATTTCTTCATCCCAAATAGCATAATAGCACCAATTCCTCTTCTTCTTTTCATTTCCCCAACAGCAACACATTAATTAGCTCCAAGCCCGATACTTCATGGCCTACATTTTTCCATTCATGCTCAACCCAATAGCTGTTCATGACCCGTAGCCTCCCATCTTCATTCTTCATGCTCTTCTTCATCCGACAGCAGCAATTGCACACACGCACCACGCATCACTTCATTGTTGCCATTTTCCCTGTTGTTCACTCCAACCTTAAACACCATAGCAGTCCCTTCAATAATGCACCACCTAACCCAATAACACCACGAACTCCTCTGTTTTCATGCTTCCCAACCAGTAGCTGAAACTCACGGACTATAGTAGCGTTCATCTCGGTTAGCCACTCTACACACCATACTCATTAGTCTCCATTGCAGCAGCACGGTTCTGCTCCTCCTTCCTCTCCACTGCACGGCCATCCTCTTCCTTTCACAGTGCTGCAACAGCCGCCAGGAGTATCAGCAGTGGCAGATTTGCAAAACCAGTAAAACTGTCTTCTTTGTCTTCAATCACGTTCAGTCACCCAATTCCAGCACACAGCTCACAGCAGCTCTTCCTTTCCCATACATTTTCTGTTTTTCCTCTGTTTTCATGGTCCTTTTCCCTACATGGCCTTCTTCTTCATTTGACAGCAGCCGCAGCAATGACAGCACCAGCAACTGCATCTTCCCTTCTTCGTTCTGCTGCCATTTCTCTTCTCTTTATTGCAGCAGCCGAACCCAACCCAGAAATTCCAACGATCACCTTCAGTTACTTGATTCCCGTCATGCTCTGTTCTTCAAGGACTCAACGCACCAGCTTCTGTTCTATGTTCTTCTTCACCATCCGTAGCCTGCAGCTTCTTCATTTGCGCTCCAATTTCAGCAGCTACCAGTTTCCTGCCATTCCTCTGTTTGTGTAACATTGCTGCAGCAACAGAGCATCATTGCTCTGTTTTTCCTTCTTCCCTTTGTTGGTCTCATCCACCATCACTAGCAGCTTCTTCATTCTGCAGCAGAAACAACAACCGCTCGGGTAGCAGCAGCAACGGCTATCACCATTATAGCAACAGAGCCCCCTGCTCTGTTTTCTTCCTTCTTGCTCACGGTTCTAGTTGATCATTTGGTCATCTTCTTCATTGTGACAATGCCCCAGAACAGCTCATTGCTGCTATTTCCTTCTTCTTCGTTCCTTTCAGTCCGACAGCAGCTGTAACTGCCATGCTTCTCTTCTCGGTTCTTCTTCTTTCCAGCGTTGTCTTCACTCCTTAGTTCTCTTCTTCAGCAAGCTCACCGCCAAAACCAGAAAATTCTGGTTTGGCCGAGATTTGACTCTTTTTTTTTTGTTTTTTTTCCTCACTAACCATTCCCATGTATATATCCATAAACCTTATTATAAAGTTTATAAATTGATATATATATATATATATATATATCATTCTCATTAATGTATTTAACCCTTATTATAAGTTTACCTATGTTAATAATATCGTTTCTTATTCATTTTAATATTTCTATTATATGCATAATTATTATTATTTTATTTTTTTAATCATCAATTTATTCCTACTTCCCAATTACTACTTTCACCAATCCATACAATTTTCTAATGCTCTATTTCCTCCTATATATTTATTCATTTCTTCTAGCTAATTCAAGCTAATCTCGACTATCACTTTGTTATTTTATTTATTTTATGCTTATTATTGACGTGGCATGATCACAAAGTTCTGGGGTGTTATAGACTGGGTAGTCACGTACCATGCGCACGTCGACTATTTTACCAAGAAGGTCGTATTTCAGATATCAGGGCAACCTGTTATTATTTTTCAGTGTAGTGCCTCTAATAGATCGAGAACCTGAGGTAAAATGGCGACTCAATGCGAGATTGATACTCTAGCCAGTCTAACCACCATAGATGAGGGACCTTCACGGGCAAGTATTGATGAGATTCTTGTTGTCAGAGATTTTCCTAATGTGTTTCCTGAGGTTTTACTTAGCTTGCCTCCAAAACAGGAAATCGATTTCATTATTGAGGTTATTCCAGGGACACAGCCTATTTTGATCTCTCTTTATTGAATGGCACCTAAGGAATTGTAAGAATTGAAGGTCCAACTAGAGGAATTTATGAGTAAAGGTTTTATTACCCCTAGTGTGTCACCTTGGGGTGCTCCAGTACTATTTGTGAGAAAGAAAGAAGGGAGCATCGACTATCGGCAGTTGAACAAGGTGACAATAAAGAACAAATACCCTCTTCCCCGCATTGATGATTTGTTTGACCAGCTCAGAGGTGTTACTGTGTTTTCAAAAGATAAATCTAAGATTTGGGTACCATCAGCTGAGGATGTACCAAAGATGGCCTTTCGGACTCGTTATGGGCACTATGAGTTCCTAGTCATGCCGTTTGGCGTGACAAATGACCCTGCAATGTTCATGGACCTGATGCAGAGAGTGTTTCGTCCCTATCTCGACTCCTTTGTCATTAACTTTAGTAATGACTTTCTCATTTACTCGAAGACTAGGGAGGAACATGCCAGGCATTTGAGGATCGCACTGTAGACTCTTTGAGATCATCGTCTGTATGCTAAGTACAGCAAGTGCTAGTTTTGGTTGATAGAAGTATGATTTTTAGGCCATTTGGTAGGAGTTGATGGTATTTTTGTAGATTCGGTGAAGGTATAGACTATTATTAATAGGTTGAAACCTAACACAATGACGAAGATCCGTGGCCTTCTGGGTTTGGCTGTTTATTATCGCAAATTTATGTAGAATTTTTCAAGGATTGCTACACCTATGACGAACCTTACCCAGAAGGACGTGTCGTTCGTATGGACAGATAACTGTGAAGAAGTTGTTTTTGGGCTGAAGCATCATTTGACATCTGCACCAATAGTTGTGCTACCTAAACCCAACCGTGAGTTGGTGATCTATACAGATGCATGTGGGACAGGCCTTGGGTGTGTATTGATGCAAGGGAACCGAGTAATTTCTTATGCTTCACGACAGTTGAAAGTGCATGAGAAAAATTACCTTGTCCATGATTTAGAGTTGGCTGCAATGGTGTTTGCGCTCAAGATTTGGCTACACTATCTATATGGTAAGCATTTTACACTTTATTCTGATCATAAAAGCTTCAAATACTTGTTTTCTTTGAGAGATTTGAATTGAGATAGAGGAGATGGATGAAACTTCTTAAGGATTATGACTTTACCATTGAGTACCATCATGGGAAAGCCAATGTAATGGCTAATGAGTTGAGCAGAGTGCAGGTCGAGACAGTTTGTGTGGCTAGACATATATCTTAGGAGTGGAGGATGATTGATTATGTGACAGTGATGAGTATTCAAAAGACTTCGACCGAGACCAGAGTCAGTGCACAAATGAGAGCCCAGTTGGTGCTGCTTGCTGAGATCATGGAGGTATAGCATCATGGCATTGATTATGTGATGTACCAGGAGTGGGAATACGACATTTCTCGTGTGGAGTAGTCGATTGATAGTGATGATGCATTGAGGTTCACGGGATGATTGTCGGTATCAAATGATCGTCGCCTGAGATAGAGAGTACTAGCAAAGCTACATTGCTCGAGGTATACCGTTCAACCAGGCACCAATAAGATATATCATGATGCTCCAAGTACTTATTGGTGGTCGGGGATGAAGCGAGATATTGTGTCCTTTGCACAGAGATGTAATATATGCCAGCAGATTAAGGTTGAGCACTAGAGACCCAGTGACTTACTACAGCCCTTGGCTATTCTTTAGTGGAAATGGGAGCACATCACTATGGATTTTGTGATGGGATTACCCTAGACTCAGCATAGGCCTGATACTATTTGGGTTATTGTTGACAGACTGACTAAGTCTACTCATTTCTTCCCAATTCATACTAGAGATTCAGTTGAGAGGCTGAGTCAATTGTATATCCGTGAGATCGTGGAATTACATGGGATCCCAATGTCTATTGTGTCTAATAGAGATACTCGGTTTACGTCCCATTTTGGAAAAAGCTTATAGAGTCAGTTGGGCACTAAAGTAAACCTGAGCCCAGCTTTCCATCCATAGACTGATGGTCAATTTGAGAGAGTGATTCGGATTTTGGAGGATATGCTCCATGTATGTGTCCTTGATTTTGGTAGTAGCTAGGAGGATCATTTGGCATTGTGTGAGTTTGCATACAATAACAACTACCAGGCGAGTATCGACATGGCACCATTTGAGGCATTAAATGGTCGACCTTGCCGATCACCAGCTTGTTGGGCCGAGGTTGGTGATATAGTAGTTTTGGGCCCTACTTTTGTACAGAAGCAAAATAAGAAAATCCAACAGATTTGTCAAAACATGAAGGCAACTTAAGATCGATAGAAGAGTTATGCCAATAACCAGAGAAAGATCCTTGAGTTCGATGTTGGTGATCATGTACTACTTTAGATTTCTCATCAAAAAGGGCAGAGTCGTTTTGGTGTTTTAAGAAAACTTGCTCTGAGATACATTGGACTTTTTGAGATCCTCGAGAGGATAGGTCCTGTGGCTTAGCGATTAGCATTGTCGCCTCAGCTAGCGGGAGTACATAATGTATTTCATGTGTCGATGTTGAGGAAGTACTACCCCGATCCTTTGCATGTGATGGATTGGAGACATATTGAGTTGCGAGAAGATTATTCATATGATGAAGCTTCGGTAGCTATCATTGATCAGGCTGTAAAGAAACTGCGTAACAAGGAGATGTCGATGTTACATGTACTTTATATAACACCTCAAAACTTTGCAAGCGTGCCACGTCGCGAGCAAATAATTGGATAAATACAATAAAACATTATTTAGTAAATGAATAGCGGAAGAATAAAAATAAGAAATAACAATTATTAAACATATGATTAGAAATTGTGACTTGAAAAAAATAAATGAAAATATTGCGATGCCTGCAAATGCGACGATAAAAGAATTTTAAAATAAATTAATCACGAGAAAAATAATAATAATAATAAAATAAAATGGTATTATTAATACACGAACTTATAATAAGGTCTACATATATAAAATTTAAATGAACAAGGAGTTATGTTATAGACATATGAATATAAGTATATAGTAAGGCTTAATGTGATTAAAAGAAAAAAAAAATATAAAAATACAAATACAAATACACAGGTGTATACCTAATTGGAAGTTTAAGGAAATGGGTGGAAGACTGTAGGCGGTGTCTGTTTGGCTTACGAGGGAAGTTGTTCGGTGGTTATCGAATACAATAAGTAGAGAAAGAAATGGAGTAAGCTGTTACTTGGGAAATGAAGAAAGCAGAAATCGAAGAACAAGGAGGAGCCGAAGAAGAAGACTGAAAGCAGGGGAAGAAAAGGGGAACTAAGCCCTGCTGCTGTGGCTGCTACGGTAGATACACTGCTACTGCTCACGTGGCCGTTGTAGAATAAAGAAGAAGCATTACCGGTAAGATGAAATAGAAAGCAGGGGAAGGAGGAACATAGGAAACGGGCAGCTGCTGGTGTGTAACGAAGAAGAAGCTGCTGCGCGGCATGGGTGAAGAAGAAAAACAGAGGAACGGTTGCAGTGTTGCTGTTGCGGTCATGGTTGTTGCTGCTGTTATGACTGCCGAACGAAGATTGGAAATCTGGCTGTACTCTGGTTGGGAGAACAAAAAAAAATCACAGCTGAGCATTGCTGTGTTTCGGTCACGCAAGAAAGAAGAAGGGTCAGCTGCTACTATAATCTTGAAAGAAGAAGAAACCAGCAGCCATGTGTCTCGTGGGTATGCAGATATGGTCCGTGAGCTGCTGGAAATGGAAATGAAGAACCAGAAATATGTTAGACGTTGTGCTCCATTTTGGACGGCGAGAAAGAACCAGGAAGGAGCTCTGGTTAGTAGCTGCACCAGCAAGCAAGAAGGAGAAGACAACCAAGAACGAGAAACAGAGCAAGACGCTCTGTCACGGTTGCTGCTGCTGCTGCCCGAACGAAGGAGAGGCCATCCATGGAGGAGTGGAACGAACAAGAGAGGATGGTAATTCAGTTGGAACTGGTGGTGATCTAGGGGCCGTGAAATGACTTGAAGGCATGGAAACAGAGCAACATGTATTGCTGCCACTATTGTTGTCTCCTGCTGCCGAAATGAAGAAGAGGCAACACAGATTTTCGTTTCGTTTGCTGATTTTTTTGGCTGCCTGGCTTGTGCATCACAACAGCGAACAGAGGAAGGGTAGAAAGCAGAGCACTCACATTGCTGCTCACGTTGTTGCTGCACAGGTGAATGAGACGACTGAAACAGGGGGAATATACAGTTTTCTTCATCTGCTCGTGAGTGACCACAATAATGTGGTAAGGAAAATTATTGGGATTTTGGATTATGGATTTTCAATGTGTTTATTCAACAATCAAAGTATAATAAGATTTATTAATATAACTTGAATTAGATTATAAGATAGAAAAAAAATAAATTAATAAGCATTAGTTGGAATTAGGAAGTTCATTTATTCAATCACTTAATCATTTAAATAACTAAGTATTTAAATTAGGAAATCAAATGAACGATGATTATTTAAATTAGCACCATAAATGATCTTAGTAAAATTCTAAGAATAGTGAAAGGTTAAAATTCTCAACTTCTAACAAGACTAAAGACTTGACAAATAGAAGTATTATTTTCTTCGTAATTAAATTGATTATGATGTTAATAAATTTTGAAATTACAACGAATAAGTTATTAGAACTTTAACTATGTGATAAAAGCTTGCAAGTAAATTATTGAAGTAAACATTTGAAATTTAGAAGACCTAGATACTACTTTAAAATAGAAAATATAAAATTTTTGGATTTTTGAATAATCCTAAATTAGTGGGATGTAAAGTTTGAACTCCATAATTATCTTAAAAATTATTTAGGCTTAAGAATAATTATGTTAAGTGTTAAATTATAGATTTATATACTTTAGCGTATCAAGGATCTCGAAGGAAAGCAATAAGCCCTGAAGATTAGCGAAATCAGGTGGGCGTGACTTCCTTACTCATTTGTATTATACAGATTTAAGATTCAAAGCATTGGTTGAATAGTTCTAGGATTATTAGAATTTTACTATAAAACTGATTGAACTTGTTCGGCTTGCTTGGCTGATGGTGTGATATTTATTTAAATTGTGCTTCGTTCATCTCTAGCATGCGTTACTAGGAAATCATGCATTTAGATTTCATTATTTGTTCATGTGAATCACCTGCATTATTTAATTTATTTTCCATGATATGCGTGATGGTTGGCATGATTGAGATGGTTTGTAAAACTAAAATAAAACAATGGTTTATTAAGAATCCACGTACCAGTACGATTGACGAGCCTGAAGCGGATCGAGGTGGCATCTCCCATATGTCACTATTTGAAATTGTCGAGCTACAAAGCGAATCGTAGGTATTCCCACCCAGAGCTGACATTGACAGCTTGACGTCTTTGGGAGACTGTACGATTCATGATAAGTACACTCTCTTAGGCTGTGATGTGAGTGTCGATTGATTTTAGATGGTTATTGGAACCCTCTGAGATTAGATTGGATCACAGGGAATACTAAGAGGCATCTCAACCCTCTTCCGGTCCTAGACTAAAACCAAGACAAATGAATGTTTGAACGCCTAATGTTTGAAAATGTTTGTAATGTTTTGGATTGGGTCTATATAATGCATGTGATGTGTAGGATCGATCCACAGAACTTTTGAGCTCACTCCCATTTCCATTTTTCAGGTACACCTAGACGTAGAGTATGTTGACTTACGTCAGAAGACTCGCACTCTGATTGGATACCTCATGGGGAGGTTGTCTGGGATAGGTGATTTGGAAGTCATATTTTATGTATTTACTAGATTGTTTTAATGTATTTACATTGGTTTAACTTCGATTGTTTTATCTTTCAATGACTTTTTCCTATGTAACGATTTTGGTTTAAATGGATGGTTTTAAAAGTATTTCGCTGCATTGTTTATAATTTATTCGGTAAAATTATTGTGATTTTCTATTTTGCACAGAATATTTTTATAGAAATTGACTTAAGAACAAATTTGTCATGAAGTTAATTTTGAAGAAAGAGGTTTGAACAGAATGAAATTTTTAAGTAGCATCTCGATTTTCATCAGACGACGATCCACACGTGAGATAGCACGTGAACGGAGGTCCGGTAAAAAATTGGGGTGTTACAACTATCTAGGTGTATTAACAGAGACTGTAAAAATTCCGTATATCCTATGACAGACAATTAAATGGTGCCTCAATTGACCCTCCTACTTGTGACGACCTATGTTTTTGACATCGAATTGACGGATCCGAAATATATGTATTCTATGTATTTTTTGAAATTTTAATGAGAAAATACAAAATTTTTTCTAATTTTTCCCAATTTCAAATTAATATTAAAGAAAATGAGAATAATATGAGAAAAATGCAATTTTAAGGAGAAAACATATGAAAATATTAGAAAAGTATGTTTTCTTGAGTAAAATAACCTTTATGATTGATTTATTAATTTTTGGAATAATCATAGAATTTTTAGAATGATAAATGGAATTTTTGGGAGAAAAACATGATTTTTGGAAAATTATTCAATTTTTGAGAAAAATAATTGAATAAATGATAAAATGATGCACAATGGGAGTAGTTTGATGAGAAATGATGAATTAATGAATTTTAATGATTTAGAAAAAAATGTGAAATTTTGATATAAAATGCACATTATGTAAGTATGAGTATGTATAGAAAAAAAAAATAGTATATAGGGACTTGGGCTGACCCAGGCGCTGGGCCTAGGCCGGCCCAGGCCCCAAATGGACCGTGTGCCCAGCCCACACGGGCGGGCGCCTAGCGCCCGGGCCAGGCGTGTGGGCCGGCCCAACTAGGCTGGCTGGCCCTCGTGCCCACTAAGGGGGTCCAGTCCCTTCTTTTTTCTCCTCTTGTGCGATTTCTCAGCGGATTTTTAACGAATTTGTCTGATTTTTGGGTGATTTTCCAATAGAATTTCAGCAGGAAACCATGGGAATCCATGGTTTTGCCATCAACTCATGGCCTCCATTGTGGCCAATGAATGCTGCCAACTAGGCATCCAGCATGTGAGGTTGAGTGCCACCTAGATAGCTACATACATCTTTGCCAAGCAAGCGCCCCCATGCAACAAAATGGCTTCTTTGAGCTCAAAGTCCAGAAATTCCAGATTTCTGTAGCGAACTTCCCTAACTTAGATCTTCCTCAATTCTCAACCAAATCCAGCAAACTATAGCTTGATTTGAAGCTTGTACCACCATCTACAAAGTCCCACAAGTGGTTTGCACAATCTTGGAGCCGTCTAAAGCAGAAATCATCAAGAAAAGGTGTTGTCCACACTGTTTAAACCCAGAAAAATTAGAAGTTTGTGTTTGAACCACCTTTGGAACTTCGGAACCTAGGCCGTTTCAAGTCCGTTTTGGAGGTGAGATAGTTCGTTTTCTTCATTTTCATGAGTACTTTAACGTCCAATCATTGGAAAACAAGAAATGAAGCTTTACATATAATTTTCTAATCATTGAAGTTGGTTACTTACTCACTGTTACAGCTGTGTAACAGAGACAGTTGGAACAACTCTGGGAAAGCTCACTCTTGGACCATTCTAGGCTTGTCCTTGAGGTAAAATCCATCACCCTACCTCCTTATCATGTGTATTCAAGTGTCCAAGTGGTAGAAACCAGAAATTGAAACGTTTAATATGTCTTATAAGCCACTGTTGTTGACTATTAGACTTACTATTGCAACAGTGCTAACAGAAAGAGTTTGAGACCAGAATAAGAGCTATATTTGGGACACCTAAAGGCACCCTTTTGGGCTGGAACCAGAGGCATTGTAGACCCCATAGTAGAGGTTCTAGAAAGGTATAAAAACCTGACCTTGAGCCCTTGTGGATGTGTTTCGTTATACTTGCAAATATGCCATAATTGTAGGGTACTAGAACAGATTTCTTGTGTTCTTTAAAATACAGTAGAGAACTTAGTGGATAGATAGACATGAATTTGGCATTGCATGTTACTGATTCGAAGTGTTTTTGATTAATGGATGTGTTATGATCTGTATACTGCTATTAGACACAAGAAATAACCCATGGAATTGTGATTTAATGAGGGAAAAGAATACTAGGATGATTGTAGAGACTATGAACCCAGAAATTTCCTGCAATTCGGCTGAAATTTCTGAGATACAATTTACTGACTAAACCTAGGTAGATTGAGCTAAAATTTGGTGGAGAGATCCTTAAATATGTCTAGAGGTTTTCTACCAAATTTCAGGGCATTCTGATGTGTGTAGGTAGGTCAATTTAGGCAAACAGTCACTGCCTATCACAGAGTATACTGGATCTATACAGTCTCTGTTGTTATTTCTAGAAACCCTAGTAAATGATGTCTAAAAATAGTGATTCAAAATTTTGGAAAAACTTTAGGAAGTCTAGAACAGTTTTGCAAAGTTTGGTGCAAATTTGATGAACGGATTGCCCGCAGAAAAATTGGGAAAATGGTTGCTCAGATAGGGCCATAGGCTAATGTTGTGCCTAAGTGATGAAAATAGGGAATATTGACCCTTTTTGACCCAATTGACTCCATGAAGACTAAAATTGACCTTGTGTGACTCTGTTGACCAGCCAGGTCAACAAATGATAAGTTGACTAGGGTTGACCAAGATTGACTGAGGTTAATCAAATTGACTTAGTAACTAAGGTAAGGTGAACAAATATAGGGGACTATTCTTGACTAGGTCAAGTTATTGATTAACCAATGATGTACAGTTAGAGTGAGCCAAGTCCCATATTAATATTAAGAAGTTACGTCGATTTCGTAGGACCAAGTGCTAGCGGGACGCGACCGGTCGCGAGAGGAGTGCCAGGAGCGGAACATCCCTGTGAGTAGTGTTTTCTAACTCATTTCTTAGAGCTTGTTATTCTGTGCATTGGAAAATGAGATTACATATTGTGATGAATTTTCATTCTTTTAAAGGGGTTTTAAATGAAAAGTGCACCGAGTCTCGAGGTTCGAGAGTATAGGGTTAGGGTGAGTTGTGTCGGTCTCTCATACGACCCTGAGAGGTGACCACCTAGCACAGAGTGCGCGTCGAGGGGGTTCTGTGGGCCTACGATGATGACACCGACAATAAAACCTAATTGGGCCGTCATGAAAAGGCAATGACAATAAGTCCTGGTTGGTCGTTACGATGATGGGAACGACAATAAGTCCTAATCGAAGTCGACATGATGTGCCTAACTGTCTGCAACCCGCTCGAGTGATTTTTAGTCGCCTCAGAGAGCTTGCGAGCCTCGACGAATGTTTTCATTATTTAACTGTTTTTGAATGAAGGTGCACGACTGCATTATGAATTTAAATTGTGTTTATTATTGCATTCACCTGCATAATGCTATTGTTCATGCATTCATGGCATATGTTTTATTTGTGGAATACTTGTTTTAAGTTGAATTAGACTGCATTACTCACTAAGCCACCATGGACAATTAGGCTCACTACTCTAACTTTTTAGGTTCTTTAGCCATGGATAAGGGCAAGGGAGTAGTCATCGCATAGAGTTGCATTCCCTTACTCTTTTTGGTAGGCTTTCTTTGTATTCTCTTTTCTATTGTTGTATTTTGAGGGTTAAAACCAATGTATAGGGGTGAGGAAAGCTTATATATAATGGATAGTCACTCCCGTTGCTACACATGTTATAATGACCCGTTTTGGATAAATATCAAGTTCTTATTGGTGTTCGTGTGTTAAATTTCTTCTGCATTCCTTATGATTACTTTGAAAGTATGTGATGTGGTGTTGTATGTTGAGGCTTAACAGTGTTTTGGCAAGCTCGGCTTGCGGGTGGGTTTGTTGGGACATTGTGCCAGTCGGTTCGTCCTTCGTCCTAGGGAAGGGGTCCCGACACTATTGAATTTAGATTTGGTTGAGATTTTGTACACACTATCCTAACATATCCAGAAACCTCTTCACTTAATTTCAGCTCAATCTACCCACATTTGTTCAGTTAACTAGCCTCTTACTTTTCTGTCCAGTCGTGAATTTTTCTGGGTTCATAATTTCTATCATCTTTCTAGTGTTCATTCCCCCATTAAACCACAAATCCATGGGCCATTTCTTGTGTCTATTGCAAGGATGTAGGTCATATAACATTCATTCATCAAGAATATTTCAAATTAGTAAACATGTAACACTAAAATCATGCCCAACATCTCATCAACTCATTAGCTGTATTTTAAAAGAACTCAAGAAAATTTTCTAAGTGCTAGCACTCTAACTAACATGGCATATTTGTAAGTATAGTAAATCATATTCACATTGGCTTATGGTTAGATCTTTATACCTCTTTGTAGCCTCTACTATGAGGTTTAAAATGCCTCTAGTTTCAGTCCAAATGAATGTCTTTAGGTGCTCCAAACACAACTTCAAATCTGGTCCCAACGCCTGAATTATGTTGGCACTGTCGTAATAGTGAATCAAACAGTCAACGCCAGTGACTTATAAAATGTATTTAAAGTTCTAGTATTTGGTTTCCACCACTTGGACATTGAAATACATGTAATAAGGGATAAAATAAAGGGTCTTACCTTGGGGATGAACCTAGAATGGTTTAGGTGTGAGCCCCTTAAAGTTGCTCCAACACAGTTTCTGTTACACTGCTGTAACAGTTAACAGATAACCAACTTTAATAGCTTGGAAAACATGTGTAAGGTTTCATTTTTCGTTTTCTATCAGTTGGAGGTTGAAGTACACATAGAAAGGAAGAAAATGAATGGTCTTACCTCCAAAATGGACCCCAAATGGGTCTTGAACCAACTGCTTGAAAATCAGATCAGCTCATGGTTTTAGTTTTTGGGCTTGAAACGTGGCGAACAACACCACTTCCTGGCTTTTCTTTTGTCTCAGATGATTGTGTACTTTGGCTAGGGACTTGGGGGTTCTTTGAGAGGGTCACAAGAGCTTCAAAATGAGCCAAATTTCAGTGAAATTGGTTAAGAAACAAAGGAGATACAGGTTCTGGAAGATGGGTGCAGAAGCTGGAAATCTAAAATTTCAGCTCAAGTGTAGTTTTTGTTGCATAGAGGGGGTGCTTGCATGGCAAAATGAGGTGATGCGTGGCCCTCAAATTTTCATGCGAGATGCCCAGTTGGCACTACTCATTGGCCACATCAGGAGGTGTAAGCTGATGGCTTAAACCAGAAGTTTAAATACCATGAGCAGCCATCGTTTCTTGCTGAAATTGCCCAAAAAATACTGAAAAATTTGGCCAAATTCGTGATAAAATTGCACAAAATGACAAAATAGAAGGGGCGGGGGGGGGGGGGGGGGGGGGGCGGAACCTACTTTGGCGAGTGGGCCAATTATGTGAACGGGCCGACCCACGGTCTGGCTAAAATCATGCGGGCGATTGCCCCGCGTGCCTGGCTTGGCAGGTCGGGCCTGTGGCCTGATCGATTTTGGGCGCACACGGGCCGTTCGGCCTATGCGCCGAATTTCCTTATTTTTTTGTTTTATTTCCTTAGTTCCAATTTCTTTTTGTATATACATA